>JBCJKH010046818.1:0-27500 GCA_039877255.1 Loriculus beryllinus | reverse complement strand
GCCCACTTAAGCAATTGAGTTATATAAACACCTTTTGTTTGCACTGGAGGTGGTGTTTGGTTTTGCTGTGTTTTCTTGTACACACAACTTGATTGAGCAAGTACAGAATTGTGCCTCCTGGAAAATGCAGTACCACAAGTGCTTGTCTGTAGCTCTTGTTGCTATTTGTGTCTTGTAAATGAAGCTGTTCAGCACTGCTGAACTATTTCAGATTGGACTTTGTTTTTAAAAGACACCTTTTTTATTTCTCTTTTTCTATATGGATCAAAATATCTCTCTTGCTTCTGCAAACAATAGAGTGACCAGAGAAATTGCTTTGAATGGATCAGTAATGATTAAGGAAAAGTTAGTTATTATTACTTCATAATAATTTTAAAGATAGTAAGTTTAAATGTCCTTTTCTGAGTGAATGCTTAAAGTGGCTGAGAGTTGAAAAAGCAGCGTGCAGAAACTGATACTTCAGAGTGATCTTTATTTTAAATATTTGCTTATAAAACTTCATTTATGCAAAAAGATAGGACTAAACTGATGTACAGAACAGGGACGTTTGCATACAGATATCATTGCTATTTAAGAAAGTAGTAATTACAGGTTTTTCTCTTAATGAATTATATTTCTCAGTTTTGGTTGTATAACTCAGGTGAGCTCCCTTTTGAATTAGGCAGGGAAAATTGAATGTGTGAAAAGCGATGGGAGGCATCTCTGAAAGGAGACTGTAGTGAAGCCCTAATGAAACTGGTGAGACTCTGCTGATTTTGATGAGCCTTGGAACAGACCTAAGCAATGCTTTGGGTCAATGGGAAAGGGGTCACACTGGTCAGGTAAAAAAAAATCAGATCAGCATTCTCATAATAAATGTATTACGAATACAGATGGTTGGGCTTTGTTATTTGCAGTTAAAGGAGTTTCTGTCCTGTATTTTCTTTTAAAAACTGTTTTTCCAAAAGATGGAAATCCTTTGAGTTCACATGGAAAGGCTTCATTTTTATATATCTAAGTGGACAGTTATCGGCAGCAAACAGAAGTTCCCTGTGAAACAGAAACAGAGACGTCTTCTTTTCATTTTTGAAGTGCTAAAGGCCACTCAAAAATGAAGAAATCTGCTCTTTTCAATTCCAATGCTTTTACTTTCATAACAGATTTTACCATGTATTATACTGCTTTCTCCACGTTAAATTCTTCCTGGGAGAGGTCATACTGAAAATCAGGGGAAGTTGCTATTTAAAAGAAACTTACCATAATTTCTTATTTTACTTGTCATAATCTTCAATTGTTGAAGCTTCTTTTTCTTGTTATTTTTTTCATATTTCAGTTCTTTAATTTTTCAAAAGGAAAATTTAGGCATAATTTAAAAATATGACTGTTGCTTTTTTAATGCATCCTTACACCCTAGCAAGATATTGTTAGTACAGGGCTAGTAAAGCAGTCCAGAAAACTGAGTGTGGAGCTATATGTACTGGAAGTTCAGGATGCCCAGCAGAAGAAAGCTGAAGTAAAAGATACATCTAGAAAAGAAACTCAACTGTTTCCTGTCAGGCTTGTAACTGAAGCTTGCTCACTGCTCAGTTACCCCTCCCTAATGGGCACTTCTTTGTTAGTGTTTGACAACCAGAAACGGTAAATGAGCTTTAACTTTGGTCGGGTGTTCTAATTACAGATGTGGTTATGTCCTCTTCTGGTGGTGACCATGCGAGATAGCAAGGAAGAGGAACAGAATGAAAGAGATCAGAATTAGGACAGCCACAGAATCATAGAACCATAGGTTAGAAGCAGCCTTGAAGATTATCTGCTTCCAAGCCCTCTGCTATGGGCAGAGACAATTGCTATGGTGCATCTGAGAGATCTGTGATTATCCCAAGGAGAAACATAGAAATCTCAGGTATTACCCAGTCAAAGCACAAAAGGTGATGGATGTTGCAAGAGGCAGCTCTCAAGCTATTGAAATTTAGAATCTCACAAATCAGAGCTGGGCTTCTCAGCCATAAACCCAGCTTTATGCACACAGCTTCCTCCTTGCTGTTTTTTCCATGTGCCACCCAGCAGGGAGACAAGTGTCACGAGCCATCTGACATGAGAGGTGGCCACTTTTG
The DNA here is from genome assembly GCA_039877255.1 of Loriculus beryllinus. Classification (NCBI taxonomy): domain Eukaryota; kingdom Metazoa; phylum Chordata; class Aves; order Psittaciformes; family Psittacidae; genus Loriculus; species Loriculus beryllinus. The sequence continues at coordinate 25,410 of JBCJKH010046818.1, read as the reverse complement.
GGTGTATTTTGAATTACAACAGGCTATTTTTTGCATGGTGGCTGCAGGTGTTGCCCCCTGATGTGGCCGGTGGGAAGGCAGGGGTGTAGAGCGATGTGGGACCTGATGCCTCCAGCACTTGCTACTGATGTATGTCGCTTTTTGGCTTCTCCTGTGGCCCCAGTACCTAGGAAAGCTGCCCCATTGGCTCAGCCTGTGAGAGCCTTGCAAAGAAAGCTTAAAGAAAGCTCTCCAAGAGACTTTCTGGCAACAGTCTGTGCCCATGCTGACTCAAGTATGAAAGGTTGTGCTTAAGTCTGCACATAAATTACACCATGGGCTGTCGAGGCTTTTCGCAGCACAAAACATTGAGAGTTGAAATCTTGTGTTTCAAATGAGGAAATTAATCCAGGCAAAATTATACACAAACCCAAGTGCATAAAGCCACCTAATAATCAGAGCCTTTTTCTCTGCTTTAAAAAGAAGCAGCTCTTCTTTTTGTGCTCTATGATCTATGAGCTGTATGATCCCAGGAGGTTGCTTTGAAAACTGTAAGCACAATCACAATGCTACACACTCGCGTAATAAGTCATGAAGATCTCCTTACCATGTAGAGCATGTTGCTGGCCGATGGATTCACTCCAGACCGGAATCTGTTATGGGTTTGCACACATTCCTTAATAAACTCTGCATCTCCAACATCAGGCAATGTCTGTGGTCCGTATGAGTCAGAGGAAAGACAGAAGTGCAGTAAAGCCAGCACACAAGCAGGAAATCTGCTCGTCATGATTCTCAGCCTCTAGTCTGTCCAGCTTTAAGAGCAGAATGCTTCAGAGGTGGTTTTAGCCCCACAGCAGCGTTTTGCTTGGATGGCTTGTGGGCTGGACTTATCTTAGCCATGGTAATTGAATATGGCTTTGTTGCAGGGAATGAGTCACATTTCACCAGCGCTGCTGCGAGAATGAGGAAGTTAAGCTACAAGCTCACATCAGAGCTGTGGCAGCTTTGTCTCTCTTTTCTTTCTTCTTTTTTCAACTGTGATGGGTAAGCTTCTGTCCCGTCTTTTGGGCTTGTTTTTGTTTCATTTGCTTCCAACATCCCATCCATAGCAATCACTATGGATTTTGGAAGGTTTTGGATAACTTTTCTGCTTTTCATTAAAATAGCATCGCTGGTATGGCTGTTATTTGTACCCCAAGTGCTATGAGAAATAACTGAACATTTACTATAGTATGAATAGTCACTTTTGTTGTACATGGAGTTATTAGAGGGGTAAGTTTGGCTTGAGAACCACAATTTAAATATGCTGCACTTACTGATGGGTTTGTCCTGTGATCACATCCTTGTGCTATGTGCTACCAAGCTTCAGCAATTCATAATTCATTTCCTGTAACCCAAGTCCCCAGCTGAGTTTGATGCTGTGAGAGCTGGTGCTGTCTTGTGCTGGGTGCCCAGTACCCACATTGGGTTTCACAGCCAGGAGTTGGGAACTGATGTTCCATGCATGTTGCCTCAGGTGCCCAACAGTCCCTGCTCAGACCCACCACCACCACCACCCCCTTTTCCTCACACTGCCGTGTCCATCAAGCTCAGACCCCTTCCCACAGTCCCAACCTGTACATCCCTGTGGGAATGAGGTTGTAGTTCTTCTCACTCCAGGTTCATCTAAGGAACACCTTTGAACACCTGGGTGCAGGTCCCAGCTATCACTTCTGCACATGCATTCCTGTGAGTGCTGGGGCTGGTGGCAAGGCCACATTCAGCACACATTAGGTCCTGTGTGTCACACACTGCCAGCTGTTCGTGGGGAGACTGCTTACAGACGAAAAGACTCTCTGAGGGAATCACTGATGAGAAACACCTTGTTCACATCTTCCCTACAGACCCCTTTTTAGAGCAGAATAACGTGGTGTGTTGACCCCTGCCAGCAGCCAAGCACCCACACAGCCACTCACTCACTCCCCTCTTCCCAGCAGGATGGGGGTAGAAAAGAGGGACAAAAGTGAGAATATCCATGGGTCAGGATAAAGACAGTTTAATGTGTGTGGAAAGAGGAGGTGGGGAAACAAGCAAAAAACCCCCAGGGGATGCACAGGCAATCACTCATACCCCTCCAAGGGCATACTGATGCCCAGACAGTCTCTGAGCAGTGGACACCCTGGAAGCCAGCCCCCCACCCTTGTTCTTCCTCTATGGCAGGTTTTGTTGTGTGTGTGGTTGTTGTTTCGTTTGTTTGCTTGTTTCTGAGCACAGTGTTACATGACATAGAATATCCCTTCAGTCAATTCGAGGTAGCCATCCCGGCTGTGCCCCCTCCCAAACACTTGCCCAAGCCCAGCCAATTCGCTGTTGGTACATATAAAAGATGGCAGCAGACAGGAACTGAGAGTTGTGAAACTAAATATGTATCTTCTTACATGGTGACATTTTGCAGCATATGACAAAACCCCAAACATCCGGAGCTCATTTTTATTCTGTGGGATGCCATGCTCCTTCAGAACTGCAGTGTGGCTCAGACTTTGAGTCACTGTGTTCTCAAAGCATTAGGACTATGATAAAGGAGGGGAAACAACTTTAAATATTGATAGCAGAGTTATGCATTGCTAATACCAGCCAGCATCTCTTAGCTTGAAAACCAGGTTTGTTTCCCTTACTAGCAAATGTATACAGGAATGATAGGGGTTGAGGGTTAAATGTCTCTAAACCCAAAATGAATCTATCACTCAACAGTTTGGGCTTTTTTAAGGAGGCTGAGATCTCCCATTTCTGAACCAGAGGCTGTCCTGGGCCTATTTCATCTTTCCCCCTGGTGTTTTTCCTCCCAGCTCCCCCACCTTCCCTGTCTGCAAGCTCAGCATGGCTGTCATCCAGATTTTGTATTTCAGATTTTGTCACCATCTCACATCCTAAAATTAAACTCTCCCCATTAACACCCCATCTTAGTCCTTGCTCTATCAACTTCCCCTGGTATTGTAGCTATGGAGGACAGAGCTTAACTCTGGGAGGAGGAGAACAGAATAGTACACCTGACAATAGAGTAACTTTAATAGAGACTGATACATACACATAGGCTAAATACAGTAAAAGACAAGCTTTACTCCTTCTGTTCATAACTCCTTCTGTTCATAAGTAATACATATAGTTAGATCTCCATTATCTGTGGAAAACAATGTCTGGGATAATTTAAAGTTAACGGAGATGAGTTATTGCTTCTTTTTGATACAGTGTGCCACTTCAGACATGTCTTTGTGATGCCCCAGTTTTCCAGGAGGCTTGTTAGCATGTACAGTAACATATAGTCTATGTGGTCCCTCTATCAATCTACTCCTGAACCAGATCTAAGTGGCTTGTACAGACACAGAAGCGTGTGCAGCTACTGCCAATAAATTATGCTAACTCTGCCTTGAGTGGAGAAGAAGCCTTTCCTATGGTGGATAAATATCACTAGGATAATGGAGAGATGACCAAGTGTTTTCTTATATGTGTGCAGTTCTCTGAGAGTATTACAGAGCAGTAAGATCACTATTAGTACCTTAATTGATCATTACTCATTAAAAAAGTATGTGGAAACCACTTTTGTACTAAAAGAACAGCTCCAGTACTTAGTACCAAAACAGTGGTCTTAAAATTGAAACACTAAGACAGTATTGGTCACAAGAAGGATGCGACTGCTCAGCAGGTGGGATGTGGGGTGGTGCTGGAGGCCTGGGGGGCTGGGGCCGTGGTGGCTGGGGCTGTGTGTCCCAGTCCGGATGCCAGTAGGCATCATCTAAAACAGTGAAGAAACAGGCACTAAGACTCATCAAACTTAGCCATACTTACAGGAAAGCAATTAAGAACAACCTGATACGTACTTATCAGCTTCTCACATTCTGTGTTTGCTGAAAAGAGATCAGAAGAGGAAATGAATGTGAGTATCGCTAGGTGGTGGCTCTTAATGTAAAGAGCAAGCCATTGCTAGTGCCTGGCTCACTGCAGTGATGATGCCAGTTAGTGCCTAAAACATCCTGCAAGGAGTAAGCATGCCAACAAGAGCAGGCTCCTGGCTGGCGTGGGGCTCTTATTTTTTATTAAATTACAAGAGATGCAGGAAAGAGGCAGTTGTGTCAGGAAGAATTTGTGTCATGGGAAGGAGGGAATTGCAAATGAAAACAAACAATGGAATTTATGTAAAATTGATAAATCAAATTTAAATAGTTGCAGACAAATATAACTACTAGGTTTTTCACAAACGTACACCTTTATTAAGAGCTTTGATGCATTTGCAGGATTGCCTATGTGCATCCTATCGGAATTGCTGATTTACCTTATAGGAGAACATGGTAAAACGGGTTGTAGGATCCAGCACTTAGTTTTTAAAAGCTCTCTTCCTCCTCACCCTCCCCCTAGTCTTTGAGCTGTTCCTAGTTTTCCTGTGATGCATCAGTCTGAGACCTCAAGATGAGTCAGCCAGGATATCACAGAAAGAAATATGAGTACCAAATGCTCAATTATTTCTACAGATGAAGCTATTTGGAGCCTGGATTGTAGAGACCATCCTCTTTAAACCTCTGTATAGAATTCATATTTGATTTAAGACATTGTTGCATGTCCTTTAATCTCTGTTTATTTAAAACACTACTTTTGACTAGTCCAGGACTAGGTGTAATGACATAAAGCTCCACAGCTGCAAATAGCTGTGGAAAAACAAGTTCTCACTGCTATAGTTCAGAAAACTGCAGAAGTTAGAAATAAGTGTGCTTTCCAGTATAGTGCTGTCATTGATTTGGAACTGTAATTGCCTGGAAAACATGACAGGACAAACTAAACAAGAAAGCAGAAGTTAAATAGACAATTTCTGCTAGGAAAGAAGAAACAGAAGAAAACATATTTGTTGGGGCTAGAGTTTTAGCTTTGACTTCCTGATCAGATAAAAGGCAGGCAGCAGTCTACCTGATACTTCCTTTCATCAGAAACTTTGGTTTCTACCTCGAAGAGCCTTCAACAGAAAAGTATTTCAGTTCTTCCTTCTTACATTATTCTTACCAGGGTTTGGTACAGCTGTTCTGTGCTGCGCTACAGACCCACTATGTACTTACTACAAATCATCTCATTGCCATATTTCCACTCATAATTATGCCACTTTTATTTCTATTCAACTTTCTTAGTCGATCACTTTGGTCTTACCACAGAGCTTGTCTACACACTTATCGCTGCTGCATCCACTGCATGGTTGCCCTACTTTATATGGTTTTCTTGGGTAATTCCCCCTGCAAAGCAGAAAACCAGTATTTTGCTAGCTCAGCCATTTGAAAAGTAATTTAAATACATGGTTTCTTCAGACTGTTAGGATAATTTTTCATGAACAGCTATTATGGGGGGAAGAAATCCCTTTATGCAAAACCCGATGATTGCAATTGTTTGAAATTCTTTTAGATCAGAATAAAGCTCTCACTGGCATGGGGAGCAGCTCCCTGGTGCCTCTTGAAATTAATGAGACTTCCCAGGAAATACCATATTATTCACTGTAAGCACACAACAGTCTGCCTCTAGTCCCTCCTTTCCCGGCTGTGTTTTAAAGGCAAATACGTACAAGGTAAGCAAAGAGATTGCAGTGTATGAGATAGACTAGAAGACTGACTAATTTCTTCAACTGAAATGTCTTGTTTGAAGCTTGGGTGGGGCCATAGAAAGATGTAATCTTGCTGAAGCAGAAAGCTTGCATCTTTTCCTGCAGAGACTGATTTTGTTCCAACACCATGGTTATGGTGAGTGCTCTCAGCTGTGTTCTGCTTTCCTGCCTTTTTAGAAAGGGATTTTCCTCAGCTGTGCCTATGTCCAGCAGCTCCTGCTCTCAACGGCCGAGGGAAGCTTCCCTTGAACCAGTGGTATATGGACGTAGCTTCTTCACAAGTTAGTTACAGCTGCTCCCATCATTGTTCCATCTGATACCAGGTCAGTTCTAGGATATTTTAATAATAGTAACAATAACAATAGCGATAACGATAATGCTACAAGTAACTTACGCTGGCCCATAGTCACAAAAAAATGTGCTGCTCTGAAAAGTCCTGGAAATTTTTCAGCTGTATTGCAAAGTGAACTGCACAGCCAACTTTGTAACTCTCTGCCCAAACAACCTGAAAGGCAAACAGAAATGTGTAATACATCCATTCAAAGACTGAAGATACAGCAGCATTAAGTGAGGAAGGAGAAGGGGAGGACCTCATGGTAGCTCAAAACAGCTGACACAGGGACAACATCAACAACCCAAAAAGCGGCTGAGACAATCGACTGAATGATAAATGCTTTTCCATTTATTATCTGGCTCCCCTGGAAACATGAAATTGTCATGGGATAATCCCTTTCACCATACAGGAAATAGGACTTGGACATCCCTGGGACTTGGAATATTTATTTCCAATCTCATTCAGCAATAAATCAGGGGTTGTAAAATCCTGCTGTAATTCCTTTCCAGTCTGTTCTATGCCTGCACTTGGGTTATCTGTGTAACCATGAGATTATAAACCATTGGGCATATAAGACTCACCTGCGTGTAATGACAACACATGCCAGTGTACCTGTTGCTGTCAAAATCATAGCTGCTGACTCCGTTAAACCAGTCACTGAGAGCTGCATCCAGAGAGAAGATGGTGGCTGTGCCAGTCCAGATGTTTTCTCCAACAGGGGTAAAAGTGGGGTGCACCCTCCCAGGCATTTTAAGGTAAACATTGTGCTTAAACTTGTACTTCTTTGCCCATGCTTTGGCAGTCTTAGCTAAAGCAGTGTCCTAGGACTGTAGAAAAGTAAAAAAACCCATAATATAACACACAGAGCAGTGATTTAGCTGAATTCAAACATTTTTAAACAGAAACTTGTAAAGGTTTTTTCCCCTTTTCTGCTTTCAACCCCTGCATTCACTTTCTTTCTCTGAGTTGACATTCCTTCTCCCATAACAGTTTTTTTAATTCTTTCTTCCTTAGATACTGCATGACATGTAGGATCTATCCACTGACCTGTGGTATATGGCTGGACTGCAGTCTGTAAGCTGCTGCACCTGACAGTAGGTAACTGGGTGAAACTCCCAGCTGTAGAGGGGCTTGAAGGACTTTGTGTCCAGGGATTAGCCCTTTGCCCTTAACACTAAACCAGATAGGAATTCTGCTGGCCAGGATGGAGAGAAAACTCACTTCCTTCCCCAGCCGCCCTTCTGCCTCTTTGCTCTTCATTGAGCAGTGTGGCCAAAGCAAATAAAAGGCTCACTCATCTCTCCTGGGTTGAGGAGGAATTATTCTCATTCTGAGTGGTACAGTGAGAATTTGAGAAACCAGTGTGGGAGACTTGCAGAAAGACTTCATGCCACTGAATGACCAGGCAATGAAATAGCAGGTAAAAATGTATAATTCAGTCCATAAAAAGTAAGTTAAAGGATGTGTAAGGGACAAAAAAGAGCAGTTTTGCCTTTGTGTTCATAATGACAAGTTTGGAGATGATTATTACCACTTGTAAATCAATATTAACGAGTAGTCTAAAAAGCAAATGAAGTGTTACAGATTCCTTGAGAAGGGATGGAAAATATAACCAGATATATAATTACACCACTGTGAGAAGTCCTGTTAAATTAAATGCTGTATGCATTAAGAAATGGACACTAGAACTGGAAAGGATGGAGAGAACATGGAGGGTGATGATCATTCTCAAGTATGTAGGGCTTTCATAAAGCAGCAGAGTGCTCTGCAGCTTTGATCAGAGACAGATGGACAGCTTGTGTGAAGTAGGTAAATAAGCAGTTAATTAGTTGCTCCTTCCAATACAAAGACCAGAGACTATCAAATGAAACTAAGAATTAACAGGTCAAATCAAATGGAAGGAGATATCGTCACAGAACTTGTGCTTAGGTTGTGCAGCTCTTTGCTGCATGATGCTAGGGATGATAAGAGCTTGCATGAGCTCAAGGCTGAAAAAAAGGAATCATACAAGAAAAACCCATCAAGAGATTTTAAATACAGTGCAATACCTTTGATTCAAGAGGTTTCTATATATTTGTCCTGCTGTTATTCCAAGCTTGCTGGATCTTTGGTCTGAGCAGCTGCGTTTGTTCTTGTGCAGTAGCATTTTAAATGAAACACTGATTTTTAAAATGGTGAGTATTAAGAGTACTCCAAGCTACCCCTTTACATTGAACTTCCTTTCATAGTAATGATTCATACTGTGCATGCGGTTATGCATTTAATTTCCTTTGCAGCTATGCTGCTGGAGGGCTTAGAGGAATGACATGAACTGGCTGGGGTTACCTCTTTCAGCTACCTATCTACCTATCTACCTTCTTCCTTATGTATTCCACCAAACAAGCTGAGACCTATCCATAGTCTGTTCCACTACTCATTGTATTTATAGGAAGCTCTGTCTTCCAGCCCAGATATTAATATCCCTACTCTTCAAACCCTGCTACTGCAAATGACAAGCAGGTATCAAGATGGATGTCCTGGCAAATCCCTTTCTTCAACATATTCTAGATTGGAAGAAACAAGAGGAGATGCTAAATTTGCAACAGATCCTTTTGTGCTGGTTGCTTGTTCTCAGGAGCTCCTTAATACCAGCTTCCCTATATGAAACCTGGACTAACATAAAACAGATTACTATCTTTCTTAGAAAGAAGCAAATGAAATGCTGAGAACTGAATACCATTTTTTTTTGCAAGACAGCCCTTTGTTTTGTCTTTTCTTCTGAAGCTTAAAGTAGCAATCCATCCCTAAAAAGGGAATTCCCTTCAAATTATTAACAATACTGTGAAAATGAATGTCTTTTATATTTCTTATGAAGTACTAACGTACACTTTGGATCGAAACGTGTTGTGAGCTCTCACAGTCTTCAATAACTTTGCATCTTCTATGTCAGGCAAGGGATATTGTAGATAATCATGACAGCAAACAAAGAGATCCAGTAAGAACAATGCAGCAAAGAAAAATGTGATTTTCATAATTCTTCAATTCTTTCAGTATTGTTTTTAAGTTTCTAAAAGAAATCAGGTGGAGATAACACTGGCAAGCAGTTCTTCAGAGGGCGTCCTCTGGGTGTGGAACACTTGAAACTGTCAGACTAACAGGAAGCGAAATTGCTTCATAAGGTATAGCTCTATCTGACATTATCTGATTGCCTGAAATCACTGGAGGAGCTTCCAGTGCTCCTGGAGAACGGCTATAGGATTAGCACTTCTGTGCAACATTCCAGGATTGATCGCTTCTTGGGGCAGTAGGCTGGCCTGGGCTGGGATTTGTATTGTCTCACCAACTGTTCTACAAGCTGGTTGAGGCTTTTCCAAACCTAAACCAAACTGTATAAACATGCAAGAGCATAGGAACAGCCATGTTTTAAAATAAGGTCTTGTGACTCAGATTTAGGTAGGTTTACAGAGAAAATATGTTGTAGATTGTAAATTATTCAGAAGTCTCACTCTCTGCTTAGTTTTGCAGGTCAGGTGTTATCCTGCTGAACACTTGTGGAAATTATCATTCTGGTACTGCATGATAGCTTTTCCCTGTTAAATAATACCCTTGATTTGCTTCAGAGAGTCTTCTAACAATCTGTACACCTTATTCAGGCAGGCTGAAGGATCTGTAGCCCTCCAGCACCATCACAGCTACATCTATTTAGGCTACTAACAGGAGGCATATAATGAAATATTTCTGCGTGTATGTGTGTATGGATGACCACGCATTACTAACTCACGACACACTCCTCATAGCCCTGCAGTGATTTGTTGACCATTTTCATGAAGGTAGGGGCACCTGTAGGAGGAAAAAAGCTGGGGTGGGGGAGGGAGGGGGAAGAGATCCTGATGCTTTGGATTTTTTGGGGAAGAAACAAAAAGGGGATTTCCAATTATTTTTGTTGGACAGGTTTAACACAGCCCTTACCAATAAACAGTCCCCACAAGCACAAGAGACCTGGACAGAGAGGGAACTGAAAAGTAATATCTTCCCCTTTTCTTTTACAACAGTTTCCTGTATTTTGAAACTCTCCCTGTAAGGTCACCATATTTTTTCTCTAATAAATTATTTGTTAAAAAAAGACCACTCTGAAGCAGTCAGTGGAAGGAGACTGGCCACTTTCTCTATGGCCACAGCAAGCTGGGTGCAAGAAGCTTTTGGTACATCAAAGTACTGTCCTTGATGATGCGATAAAAAAATGCTTGCAGCACTACCAGTCATCTCAAACTCTCACCTCCCTTGGCAAGTAAAGAGAAGTAGGGGGTGAAGCACTCACCCTGACACAGCCCCAGCCCCAGGCAGTAGCTACCTACACTTGCAGCCCAGCTTTTAGCTCCTATTGCTTTACCTGCTCCTCTACCAGTGTTTGGCTGTGGCTCCATCAGCCTCCAGAACATGTATGCGATGGTCATGATCTCACCTACACTTACTATATCCAACTGCTGACTCTGCCTCCTGGTGTACAACTAACAATGCCAAGGTCCCTTGACTACCAGATGTAGTTTCTGTTCTTTTCTGCTGTCATCCCTTATTCCAGGAACTATGTGTGGACACTGGCAAAGGTGACAGGACACTCAGCTGTGGTGGGACATTTTTCAGTGTACGGGAGGACAGACCCTTGCTGGTGTTGATGACTGTTGGTCAAACTGGGATGGTGAAGGGGATTTCAGGAGGGAGGCTTCTTCCTGTGGCTGCCCATACCTTCTGTACCACCTGGGGACAGAGGTGGTCCTGGTGTCAGCTGCCTGCTTCTGGGTTACCAAAGACCCTTCATTCCACCATGTGCACTCCTGAAGCCCACAGGGTACCTTCCAGGTGCCACTGGATGTGCCATTCTCCAGGTAATGGAAAGACACTTAGATCAAATTATGACAGTTTACACCATTAGGGTGAACATCCCTTTCTCCTGCTTCCAAACTGAACATAGACACCCTGCCTGCAGTTTTGTTCCTTTGAAAGTCACCTTGCCTCTTTTCTAGACCAAGACCAAGTTCAGTCTACTGCCAGTTATTCTTTCTCCAGCTGAGTATTACCTTGAAGCTAGGAAGTATGTTTTCTCTTTCTTTTTCTTTCCTAATAATGCTGTACAATCTTTGGGCAGCTGGATGTAATGTAAACCTATCTACTATATATTACAACCGCATGCAGTTTGCACTCAAACTGTGCACCATTAATTTAGCAGTGCAGTGATCTTGCAGTTATATATGCGTGCAGTTGAAATTCTGTGCTTGGAAGCTGAACCGAGATCATTATGAAGCAGTAAATTTTGACATACCCAGCATAGTCCAGGTTACCAGACTGTCATGAGGTGCTGGCTCTGGCTCCATCTAGTGATTCTATTTATAATTAAAGCAGAAGTCCAGCCTGCCCTCAAGCATCTATAAACAATGTTTTCACAAAAAGAGTTCCAACCTTTTGCCAGCATTGGTCAGTGGATCTTGTTAACCAGGTGAAACTTAAGCTTTGCAATTTGGGTATTACATTATATTTGTCCAGACAAGACAAACATTGCCTGTCCCTGACATATCTCAAGTGAAATTGAGCACAATGAGCTGGGTATGGGCAGGAAGCCATACAGCCCAATAACTTTGAAAAGACCCCCATGTTTACATCCCTCCTTCTCACTTTGCACCTGCTTTCAGTTTAAAGTGGCTGGAAAAAATAAGGCCTCAGATTTAGATTTCCCTAATTATGATTCAGTCAGAGGACTAAAGGTTGGTGGATTACAGACTATTACAGGTATCCAAGATGCCTGGGAATCTGTAAAATTACATTTAATTTTGCCCTCAAATCATCAACCTCTCCACAGTATTACTTGTGCTGCAGAGAGAATCTGTTTGTCTTTTGACTTACTGGGTTCAGCTGATCAAACATGCATGGATCTGCTGGGTTTTCTTGTTCTGTCCACAGGATTAGACAGCTGTGAGGTCACTTGGCTTTCAAGACCTGTGAATAAACTAATATTCTGACGTGCATTCCTACTTCTATTACACAGTCTCATCTCAGAGCAGTAAACAGATTGAATGAAAGGACAGTAGTGGTACTGGAATTATTTTGTAATAAACTATTTTGTGTTTGTTAAAAGCTAAAAATTCTTGCAATTAGTCTGTATTAATGAGGTTGTGAAGAGCCTTACAATTAACAGGGGAGCCCATCAACATGCAATTGGACTGCAGGTAGTTTCACTATAGTTTTTGGTTAGGAGGATTTGTATAGTGCTGCTGCATAGCACAACTATGCCCCTTGGCCTAACTGAACAAAATCACGCTGCACTGCTTGCAGCGTTCTCTCACCAAAGTACTGGGATGTCACACGGACTGAAGCACAAGAGGTTGTTGGTAGGTGCACCTTTCTGTGGTGCCCACCTCCTGCCAGTCAAGATGACTATGCCCCTCAAGGATAGTTCACATCACTCCCTCCCCTCAGCCAAAGGATAAGGGAAGGGGGAAGCACTCACCGAAGGCTGGCTCTTCCCTTTGGCAATAGGTCTGCCAAAGAGTGTGAAGGGAAGATGGATAGGCAGTGACAATGCCATGGAACACAGTAGTCCTTTAAACCATGTAAATACATGAGGGGAGGGTGTACAAAAGATAGAGCTAGGCTTTTCAGTGGTGCCAGAGGCAATGAGCACAAACCAGAACACTTGAGGTTTCCTCTGAGCATCAGGAAATACTTTCTTATTCACAGTGAGAGTGATCAAACACTGGCACAGGTTGCCCAGGGAGGTTGCAGTCTCCATCCTTGGAGATATTCAGAAACTATCCAGACATGGTTCTGGACAAGTTCAGGTATAAAGTGGCCCTGTTTGAACAGGAGTGTTAGACCAAGTGACCTCCAGATGTCCCTTCCAACAGCAACCGTTCTGTGATTCTGTGATGAAGCCAAAGCTTCCACAAGTTGTGCAGGACAAATGATCTAGCATGATCTCAGAAACATAGATACAGGAAGCTTGTTACAGAGTACAAGTGTATGCCTAGCTGAACAGAACCTCTGGTTATCTTCCTTGTCCTTCATATATGATTCAGATTTCCTAAATTACTATCATTTATCATATTTGTTTCTTTTTAAATTTAAGGCATTTGAAAAATGAGGCAGCTTTTCTGATGTGCATCCTAAGTCTCTTTTCACAGGATAAGCGAGTAAGAGTAAGCCCCTTTTCCTTCAAAGTATTCCAGGCCAGGTTAGATGTGGCTTTACAACCTGGTATAGTGGAAGGTGTCCCTACCCATGGCATGGGGGTTCAAACTAGCTGAACTTTAAGGCCCCTTCCAACCCAAACCATTTTAGGATTCTATGATAACATCAGAAGTGGTTGGTGCATGGCAGCAGTATAGAAGTGTGAAAGTTCATTGAGTATTACGGAATACTGTTCAGGAATCTCCTGAGAGAAAATCCAGCAAGCTGTAACTGCCTACATCCATGCTGTTTTTGGAAAAGGGATCTTGGAACCATCTTCTCAGCCATTGGGATTTCCTCCCGAAGACACCAAATTGCGGAATGGGACAAACTGTATGTATTTTGTGTGTACACAAGAACCAACACTGAGGAAAGAAACTGAGATTCACAAGTTCAAATAGGCAGAATGAAAAAATACTTTAATGGATGGAAAACTACTTCATTTATTGGAACAGTATCTGATGGCATCACCACCTGCATATCATTCTGTGTTGCAAATTCCACACTGCTGAGCTCAGGAAAAAAATTATCTGTGTCAGATAAAAGGACTGCTATCAGCCTGGCATAAATATGGCTGAGGTTTTAAAGAAAAACGAGGGGTTTTTTTAAGGCTTTGGGAGACTGCAGAACTCTCTTTCAACTTTGCCTTCTCTCCAAGGCACTCTCTGTTACAGTCCTGTGATAAAATTACTAAATGACAAGAACAGTTATTACCAGGGATAGGAATGACAGTATTAGATATTAATTTCTTTTGGGCTTTGTCACAGCTACAAGAAGGAAAACTTATGTTTTAGTAACTGAATATGAATAGGGGGTTTTGACTGTAAAAAAGCAGTATTGTGAAACTGTGCAATATTAAACACCTCAGAACCTGAAAGAGCTTTATTGTAGCAACAAATTTTGTATTTCAGGTACTAAGGAAACTTTTTTTACTTACAGATGTCTGAAATATAGCTCTTAAGTGAGTTTTTCAACCCTGACACTGCATCTAAATAACGACTTTCTCTCCAGAGACGGTGAGTATCAGCAACTTTCATGTGAAGCAATGGAAATAGCTGTAGTTCAGGAACTTTAATAGTGCACCATTTTCTATGTAGGAGCCACCTACTTATGGTTTTAAGTACATAGTATCAGGCTTCTGGATTTGAAAATGTAATCCAAGTTTTAAATAATAAGATTTGTATTTGAAATGTCTGTTCTGTATTTTAGTAATGTTAGAATGTAAGAAATAGTTAGCACATGCTTAATTTCAAATTAATGTACAATAAAAGTCTAGTTTATTTTCTTTGTGACTGTTCCTAAACATGAACTCATGGAAGCCTTCTTTAAGCCCAATGTGAATTCTGAACAGTAAGAAAATAGCAGAATTTGACTTTGTGAGGTTTTTTTATTTGTTCGTTTTACAATAATGGTGAAACATCACCTAACAACAATGAACTTTCATGCAGTCATATTGGCATTTACTAGGTAAGATTTCATGTCTTGGAAGAGTAAAGAAGAGTAAAATCTGATGATTAAATGGTCTTCAGCAAGTTTCAAGATACTGAAAATTTATTATTGAGACTCCAGAACACTTACAAAACAGGAAATATGCTATGCATAAGTAACAGTACACATTCAAACAAGGATTAAGAAAAAAAAAATTAATCACAAGAGGGAGTTAGAACAAAATAATAATAAATCTGAAGTGTCACACTTTGAATATGGAACAATAAATGCATTATAAGTATCTGCTTGTGCTTATTTCACAAACAAGGTTTCTAAAGAACTATCTTTCTATAAAATCTTACTTCTATATTTTATTCAGAACATTCTATCACTTTAAGAAACAGGCCTGAGTACATAATATGATGCTAGCTTTCTCTCAGCATCAAAATTAACCAATTGTGATTCCGAAGACTGCCTTAGTATGAATTGTAGGAGTTGTTTAACTGACACATAGTTTGCCCTATTTGCAGGAATAGAGTATGTCACAGTTTTGGGAAATCTTGTATTTAAAAATAATGCTGCAAACCTTATCAGATACCAGGCATGTTAGCTTTCTCTAAGGAGCATAAAAAAATAGGAACAAAATTACCGTCAAAGAAAGTTGTCCTTAACGTCACATCAGTATGCCTTTTCTGCTTATTTCGTTAGCAACTATCTTCAGAAGATATAATGTGTTTCAAATCAAATTAGGTGTTTATAGGCATGTCTATAAAGTAGTTTCTCATAAAATGAACAGAGGCAAAAGCAATAACCAACAGTACTATTCTCAAAACCACAAGACTGACACAAGCCTCATCGCACGTGATGCTGAAATCCCAAGGGGGTTGCCATCCTGAATAGTCTATAAATAAGCATATAGATGTAAGATTTACTTGCAGTATATATTTAAAGTAACTGAGGAACATAAGTAGCAGAGGAAAACTGTAATACCTACAGATCAGTTTATCGCGTTCTGTATTTCCTGGAAATAGGGATAAAATAAACAGTTTTACCAGCTAGCCATGATTTCTCTCTCCTTAAAAATTTGTTATCTAAAATAATAGCTAAAATTTATCAAACTAGCCAAAAAGATTATATATTTAATATAAAATATTTAATATAAATTATTTAATATAAAAATATCTAAAATAATAGCTAAAACAAACTCATCAGATTTACAATCAGTAGAATCTGAAAAATTCTTTACAATTCGCACTGATAAATTTTACAATTAAAATAGAAGCTGGAATGTTCTGGTAAAAATGAAAACTGATACTTTATAATGGTAATGTCTCCATAAAGCTGTTACTGTTCATAACAATAACAGATGGGGGGGAAAGGGACACATTATACCAAACCCTTTATTTTCTGTTTGAATTCCCTCCTTTGCCTTTCTCAAAATGATAAATATTGATTAATATTCACAATGTACACATGAGCTAGTAAGTATCAAATACAATGCTACCAAATACAATTTTATGGATGAGAAAGTGAGACAGACTGATTCCTAAGTGGGGCCTGATACTGGGATCAACTACAACCTGGTATTCTGTGTAGCTGTTTTTCAGACGTGTCTGTTATCTAAAAAATAAGACCTACAGGACTGCTGACTGCTTTTAGAGCTAGACTAACATATATATTGAGCAAATATAGTAACTACCTGTTAGACAGAAACCATAAACCCTACTTCCAGTTTATTAAATGAAACTTAAAAACACACATCCTAACTTTAGCCACAGGAAACTGCTTGCCTGTGACCTCCCAGCAAGTGGAAGTTGTCAGGTCTAGAGCTTTCTGAAGACAGTCTACTTACTGTCTCTTCATGTTTCACTCCATCAAAATGTGATGCATACTTAGCAATTCATGACTCTAATTCATTTTCTTGACAAGAACAGAGTTAAAAGAATTACCTAGTTTAAGGAAAGGATTTTATTTGCCATAGGGAAAACACTTTATAGCTAGAGAACTGAATCAGTATGCAGTTCTGTTTCACACAGATATAGGCAGGTGGGAAAGACAACGGGCCTTACAACTCCAGCATGAATTACAAACCCAGAATGACCTTCTCACAGTTACTGTGACTGTTTCCAGAATACAAAACCATCAGCTATACTGAAGCTTGAACGTAATTTAGCGGTGGCTGGCTGAAACAGTCACAACAGACTCAGTACCTGCAATTTAAGTATTTCCTTCGAAATATAACTGATTAGTAGCTCTGCTGTTTCTGAAGGCCTATGAGACTACTCAAGAATTGCTGCTAAATGCTACTCTGAAAAGTACACAGCTATATGCTGATTTCTTTGGTATGATTAATAAAGTCAGCACAGTATCAGAGTGCAATAGAAAGAGTATTACATTTAACTGCAATTATGACTTATACCTGTCTATCATCAAATGGAGACTTCATAAAGATCACTGAGGCCCAGATTCAGTAAAATATGAACTATTTATTTCCTGAATGTAAATAGCCTTAAGGATACTTTTTAATTACTTGTGAATTGGACACAAGACAACACCATCAAAGGGTAAAACAAAGCTTGCAACATTCTTTATCAAATATGCCATTGTATTTTTTCCTCTTACATACTGCGTTTTACATTTACTTTTACTTACTACACAGTTTATTTTCACAGGTGTCCCCATCTGCACAATGACTGCACGATCTTCCTTCTATATATGGTTTTCTTGGCAAATTACCCCTACAAAGGAAGAAGCACGGTTTCACACATAATTTTAAATGATTTGGTAAGTATCTTAAATCATTTGTTGAAGTAAATACTCTGAAAAGACAACAAATTGCTGACAATTCATTAAAAATCTCAGACTAATTTTCATTCTTTTAAATTGTTCTGTCCCTGTTAAAGAAAGGAATCTTAAAAAAGCTGTTATTTTTCTTATGGGAAAATATTCAGGCTTTTTATTCTATTATTTATACTCAAACAGAATATTGTGGATGGAGCTTGGTTTTTAACTGATGGAAAATGAGGATTTTAGAGTGGAAACTTTAAGGTGACACTCTCAAATAGCTTAAACACATTTAAACACACACACACACAAATATTGTGAGCTTCATTTCACAAAACACACATGTCCAAAAATAAATAACCAGTCTAAGTGAACACACTGGGATCTTTACATGCTTAAGGATCTCATCCAAGCAGAGACAGAGCGTTTAAGTGTAAAGATCAGCCTGCAGGACTTAGCACCGCACAATCTCAGAAAATCTCCTTACACACTGTAACTGTGGAAAAGAATAATACAGTTACCATCGTTCTGGCTGCCTATACCATGCTATTAGGTAATGGGAAACAGTACCTGGTGTATGCTGCATTCATTCAAAAAGATGTAGAAGTGCTATAGTTCATAGCCTAATCCTGGGAACTCCGGGGCAGATTTAGTCCCCTCAAAGGACTGTGTGCTATTATAGTTAGGTTTGTTTCCCAGTCTGTTCACCTCCGTAGTGGGTACTCCTCAAAGGCGATCATTTTCACCAAAACCTATGATACATTTCTTCAGGATCCTAAGCCTGTATTTGTACCCTAGATCATCTGTATTTATAAACGAGAGCTACTCACCAGACATAGGAAAAGGTTGCTGTAATGCTGTTGTACAAGACAGATGGTGAAGAACAAAACATTACCTGTATCTTACTTGCTATTATTCTTTGAAATGTATTTTATATATATTGCCTACAAGTACACTGTTGGCCTAAGTTTTACTGCAGCAGCATCTAGAGTGGCATATTGCAACCACATGCTCCGACATGCGGTCCAGGCAGCAATAAAACTGAATGTGGATCTTCTGATACCAAGAATGGAACATAGGTTTTGTCTTGTCAGAGAAGAGCAGGAGAGTTATTAATATATATATGTATATATAAATATCTCAAAAATAAGAAGTTGCAGGTTAAGAAACTTACTTTTTGGGTGATCGTCCGTATATACATTCACAGCACAGGTGATTCCCAACAGCAGGCCACACAGTGTCTTAAAGAGAGTCTCAGAATCCAGAATAAAAGAGACTGAAGGACAAAGCATTGCTTCTAGAACCTCTGGCCATACCATAATGCCTTTATAAGGGTGTGAAAGCAGACCCACTTGGTGACTGTGCACATTTCAATTGCAGGAATGCAAATAGAAAGAAGCTACAGATATTGCCTGAGCTGCAATTCAACAAGTCTTTCTTGGTATCAAAGGCTTTTACTGCCATGTGATAATTAGACTTCACACAGTTCGTAATCACTGTGAAATCCCCTTTGGGAAAGCTGTCAGCCACAGCTCCAGAGAGATGAAAGGCCTTCCCTTTTTCTCCAAGAAGCCCTATCTCATCATTAAAAATAAGTAAATCTACAGATTACTTAACACCTAGGTTTCCTAATCGGGAAGGTATAAGGAATGGGGAAAAAAAAAGGCACAAAGTAACTTATTTAGAGAGGAAAAAAAGTCACTCTCACATGGAACACCAGGTGGCTTCTGAAGACTATGCCACTTAACTGAAACAAAGTATATGGGAGACTATCACACGGGCTTTAAATTCACTTGTCTCCCTGGTTTAGGCTACAGAAACTAAAAGGCTCTCTTCATAAATCTGACATTGTTGTGGTTTATATTTTGCTCTTTTGATTAATCATTACTACTGTTTCATTTCTTTCTGACAGCTATGAGTATTGAGCTGACATTCTCCATGGTTTTATAGGCGACCACCTTTTCCCTCATGTGTATCACTCCATATTTATTTCCAGTGATTTTCACTTGCCCAGCACTGAAGATTCCAGAAACTGTGAGATGTCAGGAGTTTTCCGACATCATGCAAATGTCAGAGCACCCTATATTCACATTATCATTCAAAAGTTAGCAATCTGGTAGTTGCAGCTGATAAAGTTATCTTGTAAAGTGATAAATCACCATGATACAGGGGTAACCAATATACAGAGGGTTAGTACAGAGGGGTTGGACAAAGGGGTTAGAGAAATTTGCTTTCTTAAACGAAAGTATTGTCTGTTGTCAATACCTATCATGCCTACTATTGATAAGAGGAGAAGCAGACACCTGGTCTTACTGATAAGGAGGAGAAGCAGACAGCTTATGGACTGGACAGGGACCAGCCCCTGAGGGTGAAGACTAAAGACTAGAGCTAGAATCATCATTTGGGGATGACTGGTGGCAAGGTTCAGGTTTATCTATTTTTCTAGACAGTTTAGGAAGAGAAAAGGCTGTTAAATGATTGCCTGTCTGCTCTAACTACACTTGTTTCTGTGGTGACATAGCAGAATTCCTGGTATCAAGCAGTGAACAAGAGAACAATGACATGTTAGACCTCATTCTTAAGACAGCTATTCAGATTAGCTATCAGCTCTCTAGGATGTGTAGAACAACACAGCAAAACAACATGGTATACTGTTATAGATCAGAAAATCTCAAGTGCAAAGGCTTACAGACCACTGTTGAAGCCAATCAGTCATTATTCTGCTATGGCAACTGTAAACATTTTAGTTTGGATTTTAAAAAGAAAACAACAAAGTCCTATGCCCCAGCAAGTTTCAAAATAACAATTCAAGTTTTGTCGTACAGGAAGACAGATGGGAAAAGCTCAATGAATTTTTTAGTTCAGGCTAACTGAACTCCCCAAAAGTGGCCCAGGTTTGCTAGTAGAAAAAGAAAAAAACAGCTGTCATGCAAGCTCACAAGCTATGGATGTTTTAAAAACGACAACAAATTGAATATGCATGTGCTTGATTATGGACTGTGCACTATTATGAGACAAAATATATTATTTTAGAACTACTGCCGCTGTGTCTTCAAAGACCTCCTAATTTAGGAACAGCACCGGCTAGGGCCTACTTTTTTTCACAGTAATTTAAATGTAAAATCACATCCTGCTGTTAGCTTCTTCTTGCACTGATCATTTACTGTTTTCTAGTTCAAATAACATGCGGTGTATCACACCTTTCATTCAAGAAATGAAAATGAAATTTATTTTACTGCTACAGAGAAAAAAGCAACTGATTTAACAATTGTGCTATTATTTCTGTGATTTATAAGGAAAAAAAGAAGAAATACATTGTAAAACGTTAAGTGCACTTAAAACCATGTATAAAACTGGAAGTTGCCTGCAGCAACTGCTGCCATTTCTTTTGTGTCATGTGAAAAAGAAATCATTGAAGTGGAGTATGGGTAAGTTTGGGGTTTCTTTGCTGAGGATTGGAAGATGATAAGATTTATCAGTCAAGTTAACAGACTAAAAAACTTTGTAAGTACAAGCTCATAGCTCTCTTGATAACTGAATTAGACAACCATAGTTTTCTCCAATAAATAAAGAACCCAATTTATTTACAGCTTAATGTCATTACATTTGCTTTATTTTGTTAATATTTAAACTTGCAACCTACCTTGGTGCATAGTTGCAAACAAAATTTGCTGCATATCGTATTCCTCCAACTTTGTTACACAGAGCAACAGCACAGCCTATTTTATATGAATAGTCCCAAACGACCTAAACAATGAAGGTTTTAAAATAAATTAAAAACTACACTTAACAGTAACCTAGTCCAATATTTAGAAAGTTTACCTTATTTTCAGAAATCCTACTTCCTATTTTCATTTTGCTCAAGAATACTGTTGGTAAGCACATTTTTTAAGATAAACTTCTAAATATTCACCCTTCAAGATTAAATGACCTACGCTGCAAGTTTCCAGAATCTTCTACAGAACAATTTTTAGTAAGAGTCAATGACTTGATGACTCAGGGTAGATTCATTGGAACAAAAGGGAAATTAGTGGCAACTACCCAACAGCTCCTTTAATTATAATTTTAACATTCATAATCCAGGTCTGCAAGAAGCACTTCTCTGTGCTACAAGTGGTTCAGCTGATTACTACTGTAAATCTAAGTCTGAAAGCTCTAGCACTGCATATGTTCACACTTAAGGAGTGTCATCTGCCATTTTTAACAGAAAATGGTTTATTATCTCTTACAGTTTGGGTCTCTGCTTTTTCTTACAAGATTCTTTTCTATACCTTATGCATACGACTAATCACACTGTACCAAGTTCAGGTGAAAAAGTTTAACTATATACCTAGCACATCTGGATCATCATACATTCCACTTCAGGAAAACTTAAAAGATATAGTAGATTACTCTCAGTACCTCCCCAGTACAAACAGTATAGGCCTCAGACTGACAGACTTGAACATGCCTATGAGTTCCACCTCTTCAAATGTAACTGTAAGAAGCAGTTATATTCAACAGATACAACCTTTCTTCAAAAAGGATCTTAAATGTTTAAAGTGGTGTTACCTGACTCTTGGATTAAGGATTACGCATTTCACGGGGTTTTTATGTAATGTATCACATCCACCATTTTGAGATTAGTGTGTTGTTGTTCTCTTGGCAGGTCTACACAGCCTATCCACTATGAGCTGTAAATTTTACCCACATTCAACTCTCTGTCACAGCCTTCAAGATTATGATGGCTGCCTCGCCTTTGATTATCAGTTTTGATGAAATATGTATTTTTAACAGATTCATTGGTGTTTAGCCCATATACTCTGCTTGGTTTTGTTTCCAGCAATTAGTTTCCTGTGTAATTCAGCCTGAAATACTGCCTGAAATGCATGAACATTTTGCGATGACTTTATATATAAAACAGGAAAGCAATATTAATCAGAAGAAAGATGAGAAGTGAACATTATTCCAAGAGAAATGGTCAAAACCCACCAGAATTCTATGTAGCCAAGGCTGAACACTGAATTTTAAAATGCTAGAAACTACCTTGCTATATATTTTTTCATAATTTATTGTGCCAGAATAAAAGTGAAAAATACTTTCCCAAGATATTGTCTAGTTCTAATCTCCTAAAGATTTACTGCCCCATAAACAGCAAAACTTAAATCGTCCAGCCTTGCTTTTGAGTTTGTTACAGGCAGAATCAAGGGCAGGAAACAAGAATTAACACTTGAGAGGAAGTAAGTGAGAAAAGCCATAAAAAGAGGTGCAAAAAAAGACCCAAGCAGAAAATACTCTGTAAATTATTCTGGTAATTTAGAAGTATTTTAATTTCACAATCCAAAGTTACTCAAAAAGAACCTCGCAGCTACTCTCGCTTTCTGGTAACAGTTGCACTGTAAGTAAGTATACCGCATAGTATTTTCATCTGTAATTTGCACAGAGGGCAGTCTAAGCACCTTTGATACTGGTAAAAAATTAAAGTCACTTTTATTAGCTACCTACTTGACATTAAAACTATCAACTGTTTTAGGTCAGTGAAATACTATATATTTGTTCATAGACATAATTAATTCTACTGCAAAGCTTTTTTTTGAATCATGGTAATTAATAAATGCATTTAAAATATTAAGTGTTCAAAGAAAAGCTTCACTTTCTCAGCAGAATTAAGATTGTCAGAATTATCACTGAGAAATCAGATATATATCATAAACTGCCTCTTTTGTTGTTGATGCTCTTTTTCTTCTCTTTTTTACAAGGTATGTAAAGAATACAGTTTGCTTTGGATGGATTTTCTCCTTCTGTTAGCATTTCTACTACAAAGTACCACAAACATTCTGCAATTACTGTGATTATTTTGAACAGCATCTCCAAACTTACAG
Organism: Loriculus beryllinus; assembly: GCA_039877255.1. Taxonomy (NCBI): domain Eukaryota; kingdom Metazoa; phylum Chordata; class Aves; order Psittaciformes; family Psittacidae; genus Loriculus; species Loriculus beryllinus. The sequence goes on along the minus strand of JBCJKH010046818.1, from coordinate 2,216 downwards.
AAAACAGAACTGTGTGGCTTTGAAGCTGGAGAACTTGAAACGAGTATTTTATGAAGTTCAGGCAGCACTGATATAATGAGGCTTTCAGTAGGACCAGTATTGTGAACAAGAATAATAGGTTACTACATAGAAAACAGATGAACCAACTGACAGTATAGGCATTGCTTGAAATTGCAAAAGTCAATAACTGTCAGCCACTATGGACCACATACGGAACTCTGTATTATTTACAGCCCCCACTGATTCATGTGGGAGGCACTATTCAGGACATTTTACCAAAGATAACTCCTACCTGAAGGTAATGACCGCAGATCTTAGAACATGCATCCATATTAAAGACATAGAACGCGACCTCATCATACCACGATTTAATGGCACCAGTAACATTAAATGCTTGAACACTTCCAAGCCAAATATTCTCTCCAACAGATGTGAAATTAGGATGGCACTGATATAGCTCCGTTAAGTATACATTATGTTCAAAAACACATTTTCTTGCCCACGCCCTTGCAGTCCTTGCCAAAGCTGCATCCCAAGTCTGCAAAACATGAAAGGTGAAATAGCTGTGCAATGTTAAGCTACACACAGATCTAGATAAAGCCAGTCAGGCAATAAGGTACAGATATATTATGCTGGAGTTTCATACAGAAATACTTTCCCTTATTTAGGCAAGTACCAGTGTTTTATTTTCATTGGCATCTCCTGTTGCTATTTTTTTGTTCCCCTTCACTTTTGGAAATTAACTAAGAACACCTGCTAGTAACTGAAAAGTTGTTTGAAATGCACTTATATATTCAGGTAAGAAATTACTGTCATGTTAATTAAACATGAAACTTCTTTTTGTTGAATAGGTCATTAAGGTTTTCTATTTGGGTGGCATGGTTTAGTGTGAAGTGTCCCTGCTTATGGCAGAGGGGTTGGAACTAGATGATCTTAAGGTCTTTTCCAACCCTAACTATTCTGTGATTCTATAAAAACTAATTCAAACTAAAAAAGCACAGCTACTGTAGATTCTGGTCTACTGTAGATTCTAATCTACATTTAAGATTTTTTTTATTTTTTATTTTTTTTTTTTTTTAAGGGAGGCTCCAGAACACTTATTCCTCCTACAGTGAAGCTTTAAATTCACATTGGAGCATTTTACAAAGACAGGTCTGTGAAGTAAACATGCCAATGTTTGGCTAGTAACTTACTCTGTTACCTCTTAGTTTTCTGTAGCCTGCCACCATTAATAAAACTTCTGATTCCTGAATATGAACCATTTTTGTTATTTGTTTTCCAGTCTCAATTGTTTTTCAGCCAGGTTCTTCTACCATTAAAATACCTAGCTTTATGTCATATAAAAGATCCTGTGGTTTATTGATATTGGTACATTTCAGTTTACTCTTAGTCTCTACGTGGATCTTATTGGAACTCTACTGGCTGCTCCTGTTTTGTCCCTCAGGCATTTAGTTTTTTCTAACCATATTTCTATGTGCATATCTTTATTCAGAGTTTTCCAGTTTTCAGGAAGATACAATAAACATAGAATTATATCATAGAATCATAGGATGGTTTGTGTTGGACGAGCTTTGAAGGATCATCTAGTTTCCAACTCCCCTGCTATGGGCCAGGGACACCTTCCACGAGACCAAGTTGCTCAAAGCCTCGTCCAGCTTGGCCTTGAACACTGCCAGGGATGGGGCAGCCACAGCTTCTCTGGGCAACATCAAACATCCACTTTTTCTGCATTTCCTTCAGTTTTGTTTAACCCTTTCCAGAAAAGTGCAATTTTTTTTTGGTTATGACAAGCAAAAAATTCTACCTTGCTACCAGAAATTCCCTTCAGCCCCAATACTGCAGTTTATGTCCTTGTTTTTGATGAAGACCCTACCTCTTCTGGACTGGTCCTGCTGATGGACCATTGCTTCTTCCTAGGGAGAAACTCTTCCAGTGCCTACAAGAAATCTGCAAAGGGACTTTTTTACAAAGGTATGTAGTGACATGATAGGAGAAACAGCAGATTTAGATTAGACATTAGTAAGAAGTTCTTACTGGGAGGGTGATGAAGCCCTGCACAGGTTGCCCAAAGAAACTGTGGCTGCTTTATCCCTGGCAGTGTTTAAGGCCAGGATGGTTGGCACTTCGAGCAGCCTGGTGTAGTGGTAAGCCTCCCCTACTCATGGCAGGGGGCTGGAACTGGATGATCTTTAAGGTCCTTTCCAGCCCAAACCATT
>JBCJKH010046817.1:0-14742 GCA_039877255.1 Loriculus beryllinus | reverse complement strand
GTGGTGAGGCACGGGAATGGGTTGCCCAGGGAAGCTGTGAATGCTCCATCCCTGCCAGTATTCAAGGCCAGATTGGACAGAGCCTTGGGTGGCATGGTTTAGTGTGGGGTGTTCCTGCCTATGGCAGGGGGGTTGGAACTGGATGATCATAAGGTCCTTTCCAACCCTATGATTCTATAATGAATGTCTTTCATAAAAATTAATGCTTAGTTGTATTATAATTGTTCAACCTCAATACAATCATGATGTTTCACTATTCTTTCCTCCAGTACAGCTCTAATCTGAACGTCACATATATAAACTGTACTTCATAGGAATCCATCAGGTATGGAATTATCTCTTGGAAATTAAACTCTTGTCATCTGGGACGGTTAATACACTCTCATTCTGTGGATGTTGAAAAAATATATATATAGTTAAATACAATTTAATATAATGCAATAACATGTATGTTATTTAACCTCAAATCCAGAGAAATTAATAGTAAACTTCCTACAGCCTTCAGCAGAGGTTGTCTCATATGCCCCCAAGATGTTCTAAAACAATGCTGACTCTTTTAAGAGTTTAGCATTACTATTAACCTACCTTGGCTGAGTATTTTAACAGAGACAAGAATTTGTATGCTAAATCGACAGAGCAGCTTAATCCAGTCTTGAAACTGTTGAGCCAAATTTGCTAAGAGGAAAGTATCGGTAGGCTGCTGTAGCATGGACCTGCACCTGCATATTCCTTCATGCCCCTGCATCATTTCTCTAAAGAAAAACGTTTAGCGGTTATTCACTGAATGTGGCCATTCAGGTCCATACACATGTACACGCTTAGGAAAGTCCATTGCAGGCAGAAGAAATACTGCTACAAATTTCAGTGAGGCTTGACTGAAGAACTAAATCAGTATGTAATGTCATTGGTGAACATTTAGCAGCAAATTTAGATACCAAATCTTTCTTTTTATGTCTCATCTACCTTCCCATTCAGCAGAAATTTTGCAGTCTTTTGTTAAACCAGCAATTTAACCAGTTATTCTTCTGGAGTATCTTATTAACTGGTTTTTGGGGACCATCTTGTTTAAACAGTTTTTGTAGTTACAGATCAGACTTGGTGCTACAGTCAGAAGACAGCTTTGAAATCTGTGTCCATGTACCTTAGACGTGAATCCTCCCTGTAAGAATGAAGAATGCCAGTGTGGGATATCTTTCTGTTATGTGTGGATGGCTGAATGAGTAGGAATGGGGTAACAGTGCTAAGAAACTCCTTTTCTAGATGCAAGAAAAACTACAATGACACAGTGCCCCTGGGCTTCCCCAGCTCCTACCTCCTCAGAAGGGAACAATCATTGAGATTAATATTGATTGATTGATGGCTTGGCTTTGTGAACAAAGATTTGGGAAGGGCTTTACCCACGCTTACTACAAGCACAATGACCAAGGGCATGTGGGATATGCAAATCTCACTGGAAAAAAGGCAGTTTAGGCAATCAGGGAGTGTCCGACCAGGACTGTCATCTCCTGGGCAATCTCGAGCTACCCATGTCCTGTTCTGCCCGCATGCAAGGCTGGATCTGCAGCTTCCCATGCACCTTGTCACCTGCCGTTTCGACCCTCTCCTGTCCATACAGACAAGTGACAGTGACCCCTTATAGCCTGCACAGTGGGTTTGTTAGGGGAGGGCAGCGTGCACAGAACTGGTCCCATGCTTTACACCTGAGGTTTAACTGCCACTGCCTAGGGAGCTTGGACGGGGACAGCAAAGTCCTCAGGTCGTAGGTTTTGTAAGAGTATCCTTCTCTTCAGTGGAAGACCTTACAAGGCTAGACGAGCTCCATCAGCCTGGGCTTGAAGACAGGAGTTTTCCTTCTCCTATGAGGAAGGCCTGTCCTTGCTAACGAAGATTCAGGACAAGGCTGTCATTTCCTGGGTCAGTATCAAGCGACCGATGACACAACAGCACAATATCAAGCGGCAAGGTGTGATTCTGACTTAGAGGTGTTCAGCCATAACCCTGCAGATGGGAGCCTCGCGCCAGTGGCTCCTCAGCCAAGTGCACGCACCAAGGGTCTGACCCTGCGGTTCCTCTCATACCGAGCAGGATTACTATTGCAATACACAGCATCAGGAGGGTAAAACTGTCTCACGACGGTCTAATCCCAGCTCACGTCCCTTACTAGTGGGTGAACAAACCAACGCTTGGTTAGTTCTGCTTCACAATGAGAGGAAGAGCTGACATCAAAGGATCAAAATGTGACGTCGCTATGAACGCTTGGCTGCCACAAGCCAGTTATCCCTGTGGTAACTTTTGTGACACTTCCTGCTTAAAATCCAAAAAGCCAGAAGGATCGTGAGGCCCTGCTTTCACCGTCTATATTCGTACTGAAAATCAAGATCAAGCGAGCTTTTGCCCTTCTGCTCTGCAGGAGGTTTTACATCTATTATATACACTAGCTTTTTTAGCAGGTGGAATAGTCCTTTACATTTTCTGAATTCAACAAGAACCTGCCTTTTTTTCTTTTCTATACAGACAACTTCACAGTCTTGAGGGTTCACACAAAAAGCAGAGAACTTGTTTCTTTATAAACATACTCAAAAACTTCTATATGTTTATAGTCAACATAAGGTCTGCATAAAGCATCAGATAATAACAGTACTTTGGCCAGGACTAGCAGCAGGACAATGTGATGTTAGAAGAGAATCAACCTAAGGAAAACTGGAGGCAAACAAAACACAGTATGCAGTGATGAAGGATTCAGAACATATGTGAAACTGGCACTGATTATCTAAAGTAACCGTTCTGATTTTTGGTTACACTCCTTCAAATTGCATCTCAGGTACAGGACAGCCCAGGAACTACAACCCAAAATACCAAAAAGGCATCAGTCCTTGTCCTGTATTATCATCTCATAAAACCTCCCCTCTTGTGCCCAACTGAGGTCTTGCTCAGTCACTGCCACTACAAATCACGCAAATTGAGACTTACAAAAGCCACCTTGTACAATCCCTCAATATTTCTCCAATAGATGATCACAAAGATCTGCACTACAGAACTTCTCTGGTCCAAAACATCAAGTCATGGTTTTGTACTGTGGTGTAAATCATGAGAAACAATATGCATTCAAACTCCAAATTTCTTGTATGGAACCATTAAAGATAGAGGGTACTGTATGCTTTACAAAAAGCACATTATTGAATTTGCTTTACTGCCAAAACTCTGGATAATTTCACTCCCTAACAGTGCTCTCAAGTTTCAGCAACATACAAAGAATTCATTTTCACTTTTTAATCTTATGGATTAACTATGTTTGAGAAGACATCTAGAGTAGAAAAGAGACCTCCTGGCTTATAATCCATATTTTAAAGAGGACCTCCTCCTATGAGCAACTATTTCCTAAATGTTGATTTAACAAAATTCATCACTTTAAATGGGTGGATTATGATGGTTACACGAAAATAAATAGTTCCCAGTGCAAAAGCTGCCATACTTGATGAAATATGAGGTCAGGTGTTTCTATAGGAAAACAAAATATTATGAAACTCTTAAAACAATGAGAAAATTACAGACGCTACAAATGAAAACCAAGTAGTCTGCAAAGTCTGTTTCTGTGGAAGAGTCCTCTTGATATTACTAAATATTTGGCCTCTTAATTTTGTAAACACATTCAGAAAATACAATTAATTGTTCATTTCTGGGAGAAAAAAATAGTCAGATTTATTTTTTCTTTGTTTTTACAATTAGTCTCAAGTGGAAAGCACTTTGAAAAATGCACCATGTTTTTTGCTTATCTGCAAGTAGTGAAATCTCAACAATGTTTCTACATATATTCTTAATATATTCTTGCGTCACGCTGTTCAACAGAGGTAACTGACTTAACTGTTACAGATGTCAAGGTATTTAAGGGCACTGTGTACCTCACAAAATGTGCTCAACATTTGGCAGAACTGGATTTTTCAATGCTTTTGAATTTATTTATCTCATCTTTCTATCTTGATTCAGGAGGTAGTTGAAATTGTCCAATTTTAGGTAACACAGTCCATTTGATTTATAGTCTAAAGGCTAAAACCAGGCTACCTTTTGTATTGTGAAGGGCAGGTGAAAGCCATGGTGCAAGAATTATCTTTCCTGAAATAAATATACTGAATGAAAAGCAGTGAAGTCCAGGGAAATGAAGGAATGGGGAAGAAGTAACACATAAGTGGCAAAACAGTTCTTGTAATAAAAAAAATAAAATACCATCACTAGCACACCTTGCTAATAATATACAAATATGACCAGCTGTCCTTCTGTATTTAATTTTACTGCAGTCAAAGTGTTCAGAATACTCACCAAAGATGACTATTGCTCACAAAAATACAGGAAAAAGCAATTAGATGCTTTCCTGTTCCTAGACCACTTCTGACTTAACATGCTTAACAAGATACATGAGTAAAAGACAAATTCAGACAAAAATCAATTTATTCCAACAAGCTCTCTAAGTGGAAAAAATGTTTGACCTTGTTCTCGAGTTTAGCCTCTTAATTAATACTACCTCCAGGGAGACAGTAATGCTCTCATGTCCTGCAACATTAGTTATTTCTTTTTATTGGAACTGATTATCCTTTTGAATTGTATAACATCTGCCTATCAATGCAGCCAACCATAAAATTATTCATTCATTAAATGACTACTCTTCTGAAACAAGGCAGCTCAAAATACTGAAGAAGTCTTGCTCCCATTACAGCATCTATTAAAACCCATTCTTCTTTGAAAATAAGAAAACCTCTTTGGGACAGAGGGGTTTCAGAGCTATCGCAGTTAGCATCTGCCACCTCACATGAAGCACTGCTACAAACACCACACTTCCCATTGAAATAATTGCCAAGAAAAAGATACAAAATTATTTCTATGCCTGCACATAACCAATTAAATAGTATTAAAAGAGAGGAGCTCACTCACAGGTTAAATTCTAACCTAAATTTTATTTATTAATCCAAATTTGGGAGCAGGGGAGAGTAGATGCTGCTGGTACAAATGCTAGAACTGTACTGTAATTGTCCTAAATGAAAAGCAGCTCACTCCCACTCAAGACCCATTAAAGGAAAGCTGGTACACTGCCAGCTGCGCTAATTAAACCACTTGCAAATAGTGTCCCTACACACCTTCATCACAGACCTTTCCAGATGTTAAGTCTCAGGTCTCATTTGTGTCAATATGATCAGACAATGCACCAAGATACAAATAAAGTGCCTAAAGTAAGTGTTAGAAGTCATGTACCTGCTAAAGAGCAAGTCACTAACTCAAGACACCAAAAAATGAGAGCATAAGACACGAGATTTTGAGCTGCCATTCTCTGGTGGTGCCAAATTTCAGCAAGAACCTTATCTCACTTGCAAAATGCTGCATTTCCCAATTTAGAAGAATTCCTATCTTTTAAGCTAAAAGTGCACTAAAAGGTTTTCGGACATGGCTGTGAGCAAACCATGCTGACAACGCTTTGGACACAGCTTTATGTTTGCAGGGAGAACTTGAACTGAGGAGCACCCTGTCCTGTTGCACCTCCAGCCCATCACTCAGCCCTCAGCTCCATGCCAGCAGCTGTGCTACCTCCATTATTGGAGCAGCTCAATTGTAAGAATGAGTAACCACAATCAGAAGAAATTAGGAAAAAAATATTTTTTGCCACCAAAAAATGTCTATGGACCCATGCCCAAGAGTGGCATCCTCAGTACCTAAACTGCTGCTGGCATGGAACTGTATTCTCCTAATGACCTACAGACACTTTTCACATTACTATAAGTTTATTACCAAGAAGCAAACATTATTTTCTATGGACTATAGTATCATTTATATTGAGAATGAAGGTTAAAAAGGATTACATATTCTAAGACTGAGGAAAAAAAAGCAAACTGATTCCTCTAATTGAAGACGTACTGGCTTTACAATTCAACTTTCTCAGTTGCTCATAACTTTTATCAAACATTTCTTTTGACTCATTCTCATTGCCCAAAGGAAAAATGTTGCTAAATCCAGCTAACATTCATGTATGTATTACTGAATCAAAGGCAAATGAGCCACCCAAATGTTTTCCAACTTGGCCAGATGAGAAATCTTGCAATTCGAGAAGACTTGGTTTGGGTTTATTTAGACTTCCTAATAATTTAAATATTAACTCTATATCTAAAGAAAACCAGTTCAGGTAAATTAAAATTTGCAGAACTTTCAATTTCATCATCCCCTAAAGCTGTAGCAGTGTATCTTTTTTAATTCTTTTGATTCTTTAAGAATCTCCAACTTCACGATGAATGCCTCTAGACTGAGCTATTTCAAAAGTTAATGTCTCAGAGGGAAAAAAGCACTTTTCAAATGCAAATTCCATTCACAATTTTTAATTCTCAAATAAAAAATATAAATTAGTGCTAAAAGATCATAACTTACTTTAATTATTGCGCCATTATTTTACAATGTGCATTTGTATTCATATACTCAGGGTCCTGCTAATCAGCAACTTTGGCAGTTCTGGGATTTCTGCCTCTGAATTCCAGTTACAAACCCAAGAGACAAAAAACTGAGATAAAGATATTCAGAAAGCATGGATATGAACATCAGTTTGTTCTGCAGAGGTTTTCTTTCCTCTATACGCACTTTACCTCTGGGTGCTTGAAGATTCTGAAACCATGCAAAAATAAAGCAACTATTTTATATCAGGTCAACTGAAACAACTACCTACATAAGTAGAATGATCTGAAGTTATTTTTGACCTTAGTTATCTATTCCAGTATATCCAGAACCACAGAATCAGAGCTCTCTATCCAAAAGCGTAGCAAAAGCAGAAGAATGAGGCTCACAGTAGCTTACACAGTGATTTCCTACTCAATTTCAAGTTCTTACGCACTAGAAAACTGTGCAACGTAGAAAAATAAACACTTTAGGCTGATTAAAGAACAAAATCATACCTCAGAAAAAAACCTAGCTTAAAACTGACAAGCAGGAGAAAAGACACTAATGAACAGGAAGCTGTGAATCTACAGCCACAGGAATGTCTCAGCAAGTAACACGTAAGATAAGTCACCTGAAAAGCTGTATGTATGTGTATTTTTGTACTTCTTAGCCCCTTAGCAGCAGCATGTTGAAACATTTGCCTTTTCTCGGCACATTCAGCATCTCAAAACACTTGAGATCAGATACTTTGCTACTACTTTTACCATAAAAATAACAAAAAGCTGCATAAGAACTACAGCAGAAGTGTGGTGAAATACATGGTAGGACCCAGATCCCCCAAGTGTCCAGGCCTGGATGTCCCTGTGCCTGAGGTTGACATCTAGTCTGCCCCATAATGACCTCAGGTCTAGGAGTGGTTCCTGTAGTTTTAAAAGAGCAAACGTGTGCATACACATCTCCTATCAAAACTATGCTCAGCTACAATACCACTACCCTTCATCTCAATGACAGTTCAAATATATTCAAATTTCAACAACCCAGAATCTTGAGGTACAATTCCTTGATCTTCCCTTAAATTGCAATTCTGTACTTTCTATTCACGTAGCTATTAGTGTAACATTCTTTCTGCTATTACTTTATACTCCATACCTTGAAGAAAACAAACTTTTCAGTGGTAAATATGAATCACATTTGTGCTGGGACAAAGTCTTCTTCCAGGACAGAGAGGGAAGGAGAGAAGAGCAGCAGGCTGGAGCTCTCCCATCCTACGTAGCAAACACAGACTTATTTGCTAACGGATTCCAAGAGCTACATACGAACAAACTTACCTGAGAGGGCAAGGGCACTTCTACAGGGGCACGCACCTAAAGCATAAAATACCTAAGCACATCTGGTGGTGGACAAGCTGAACTTGAGCATATCTTTGAAGGCCTAGTATAGGAGGTATTTTTAGCTTTCTTTACAAACAGAAAAGAGTAGTTCCCAAAGCTTGAAAATGGATTATTTAATTTCATTTTATTTTTCCTGGCATTTTATTGCAAACACTCTTAAGACTGTTTTCAAGTTAAGAAAAACAAGCAAAGGGAAAAAGCACAGCTTAGAGTTCACTCTTCTTGAAATTTAGCCCAGAACTCTTAAGTGTTAATCTCTGGAGGAAAAGCAAACGAATTCTGCAAGAGTAGCTCTGATTTTAGGCCATATGACCCATTTCTCACATCTCTCACAGATTTCATATAGTTCTTCACAATCTACCATTTGTACAAAATCCCAGGAAGATTTTATTCATTAAATCTAATGATTGCACTGCTCTCTTCTCTCTTACTAATCTTCAAGACCACATGCTAATAGCAGCATTCCTGAGCTACTAGCTATTGACTTAATGTGGTTAGGGCAGCTGAAATTTTAGATTTCTCAAACATGAGCAAAACCAATCATTAATATCTGCTTAGAAAAAAAACCAAACAGTAACTGAAAATGGGTCTTTTTATATTAACAACTAGTCAATGTTTCTTAAATCTCAGGAAAATTGTGGAAGAGTATAATAACATCACGAGCTGCATTTTGTGAACCAATGCATTTTGAAATATAAGCTGCACATCATACCTCATTTTCCAAGTAATTTGTATATATAGTTATCAAGTAATGATTCTATGTGATACCCTCTATTTAGTATTTACACACTAAATGGAAAATCCTTTGTTTCTAATTGACTATAATTATTATTTGCTCATATTTGCTGTCAGGGAAAATAGAAGTTCTGTTCTTTCTTCATTAACCTGTTTAAGCTTCTGCAAAACACACTAAAGCTTATGTTTGTTGCAACCTTAAAACAGGCATTAGACTGGATGCTTCAGGAAGTTAAACTAAATTCAAATATATACACAGGGACAAACACAATGGACTTTGGTTAGTGCGGGGGAAGCACTTTCTGCAAGATACGCCTAACTCCCCAGTTCAGACTCTCTTTTCAGGTGTGCCTTTCAGCTTCTGCTGCATGGAACCCACTGTAGTAGTTGCTCCCTACCTACCTTCAACCTACAGAAATACAGCACTTAAGCCAAAGTCCCCTCACCCTTTTAACTTTTCTTTTCCCTTAAAAAAGAATACTTTTCTATACTTTGGGGGCTGCTTTTGTTCCCAGCTCCCCAGTGGTGGCAAAGCCCCTCAGTGACTTTTGGCTGAGCAGCAGATGTAACGTGCCACATGCCACTTGGTTTGTAATGCTGATGAAGGAACCAGCCAAAGCCCAGCACAGATAAACACATTTGAACTTTGTCTGGGGCAAAGCAAAAAGTGGTATCCATCCCCTGCCCCACCATCTGCGAAAGAACTCCAATTCACAGGCTGCTGAAACCTCTGCTTTTTATTTTTACCTGCCCCCAATCTCCTCCCTCCCCAAAAAAGGAAAATAAGCCGCAACAACTAAGACACTGAATGAAACAGCATTAGAAACGACAGCTGATGTCTAAGTTGATCCTGTATGTAGAAGGGCCACCAGCAAAATCCCCCAAGTCAAAGCAGAACCAGTGGGGGATAGAGACAATCTCTGGCTAGGATTGTTATGGTCCTTGAACAACACAGCACAAGAAGTGGTAAAATGACTGCACAGCCTGATCCTGCACTGTGCTATAAACTGACACCTTGTATAGATAGCAAAGTGCAAGGGCTTCTACCTTTCTGACCAGGGTTTCCTGGGAACACCAGTGAGAGCCGGCACCACATGACTCTTCTGCAACAAGCTTCCTACGTCCGGCACAAATTTACAGAGGTGCTGACCCACAAAAACAAATGAACATCCTCCAAGCCGCACAGACTAATCCTCATGCCTTCTGCTCAAAATCCAAAGCATATTTGTTGACTCTGCCTTCTCAAGCAAGAAATTATATAACCACATTTATACTTCATGTAAGAACTGCATAAGCCAAAGAACTTCAGATTTGTCAGAATGACATGCCACTATACTGTTTTCTAGCAGACATATCAGTATGCAGTCAAACTCCTGCTCTATGTGGAGATGACTAAAGCATAAGTCTTACTAGAAGGCAGGCCATTAATGTCAATTTATACTTCTATTCAGATTAAGAAGGTTCTATTTTGTAAGCCTTTTTTAAAAACCCCTAAGCACAGAAGACCTAAAAGTGTATTTTTTCATTATTACTTTCCATTACACCCAAGGCGCTATAATTCAAATTAAAGATAAACATTGTCACTCCAGTTCATTGCTAGTATTTTTCTCCCCTATGATGACTATCCTCTTTTTCCTTCTTTTTTTTCCACCCTTTATGGCCGCAGTGCAAAACTACAACTGACGTAGAAGGTCAGCACCATGCACAAAGCCAGCACTGAACTGGACTTGTGGGCCCAACCTCCTGCACTGTGGTGCCTTTCTGAAAGGGAGCGTGCAGCTCAGCCTGCAATGTTGTGCTTGGATGCTGTACAGGTCTCCAAAGAAAAACAAAAAAAACCCAAAACAAAACACACACCTTGTTTTCATTCCAGCCGTGTTTACATAAAGGCCCTAAAGATCCCAACCAGCAGGTTATTTCTAACCCCCGGCCTCCTTCCCAGCCCCCGTGTCCCTCTCCAGCCAGCCCTCACGGTAACAACCTGCCATTCTTTGCAGTGGTGATGGTTAAACATCTGGCCATAAATTGCCAGTGCTGCAGGCTTTGAATCGTAACTAATTATTCTAGCTGGAGAAGGGAGGCAGAAATGCTTGACTGCATCTAAGCCCAACTCTACTGGCATGGCAGTTTTTGTTACAGCATCATCACTTGGCACCTAGGCTAAACTGGCCAACAAACTTATTTTTAGCTGAAGTAATGCTTGTAGTGAATTTGCCAGTACTGACTCTAACATGGGTCATTCAACTTTACCCAGCTTTTCCTTACAAAACAGAGGGAAGTTTGACCTAGCAGTCTGCAGTTACATGTACAGTACATCACTTGCAGCCCAGAAGACAAAGCGAAGAAGTACTTTACTTACAAGCTCATCAGGGCAGACCTCATGGTTTCACTTAGTATCACAACATATCCCACCAGGGCACCAAGGAGGTCCTTGCACAATGGGTCTAGGCAGTGCATTGGCACAAATGATAAATATCAATAGAATACAAAGAAAAACCAAATCCCTGTTTTCACATGCCCTGCTGCAATTCCGCTTGCTCAGCCAGGAGAGCTAGAAATGCAGATTTAATCAACAGAAAAAGACTTCAGCCAGCTGACAAGGTTTGCTGTGGCTTCTGCTCATCACTGGCACACACTGCATAGAGCAAGGAAGCTATTTCAAGTAGCACTTACAAATACGTACTTTGAGACCAAGATTGATAGCACACTGAATAAGCTACTTACTTCTCCTGTTTAAGGACTGTAATCCACTGAAGCCCAGGGGAATTTCACCACAGGTCTTAAGGCCACTGCATTTGGCCCTCGTCCCCTCAGGTGACAACTGGACTGCCCCTCCCATCTGGGGAGGCACAAGTAAACACCATGTTACACTTGCCTTTTACTTTTTTATCTTGGTTTTGTCTATTTTATGCATTATTAAAGCAGCAGAAATAGTTAGGAGAATGCACTTGGAAGAAATTCAAACTCATGAAGATAAACACCTGACTTATCCTAAACTTCAGAAAACAAAAGCACTTCTCTGTGTCCTAGCACAGATTACATTTGAGGTTTGGCATTGTGAGGCATTATTTTTTTCTTATTTTTTTTAATATTTCCCCCTTCCACATAACTCATAAAATCACAGAATGGTTTGGAACGGAAGGGACCGTAAAGCTCATAAAGTTTCACCCCTCCTGCCGTAGGCAAGGACACCTTCCACTAGACCAGGTTGCTCAAAACCCCATCCAGCCTGGCCTTGAACACTTCCAAGAATGGGCAGACACAATTTTTCTAGGCAACGTGTGCCAGTGCCTGACCACCCTCCTCGTAAAGAACTTCCTCCTAATATCTAATCTAAATCTGCCCTCTGGCAGTTTAAAACCATTCTCCTTTGTCCTGTCACTACCTGCCTTTGTAAAAAGTCCCTCTCCAGATTTGTCACAGGCCTCTTTCAGGTACTGGAAGGCTGCTGTAAGGTCACCCCTAAGCCTTCTCTTCTCCAGGCTGAACAAGCCCAATCCTCTCAACCTGTTTTCATACTTGTATAAAATGAAATCTGCATGGCTATTTTTAATGAACTTTCTCCAGCAGCACTTACCAAGATGCCAGCCTCTCATCCCTGAGCAGCTAATATCAAACTCACTGGAAGTCTCTGATCCTAACGCATAGGTATAAAGACTCTCAAAAGCACCACATTTTTCAGGTAGCTGTTACAGACCTACACAATTCCTGATCTATCCAAGCCCAGCCTATGCGCTCACTCTAACCATGGTCTCATGTATATCTTTTCCTGAACATATTATATATTCACACATATGACATTTGTAATTTGATCTTCATTAAAATGTGGGTTTAGGAGGTATTTTTAACAGAAGTCACCATTTCAGGGCTTTTAACTTCACAGGAAGTTTATTTTTTTGCTTCTACTCCATTAAAACAGTGCCAAGGATCAATCTTCCATTGCTTATATTAAAAGTTGTTAACTTTTCATCTGAAATTTATGTTTAAGATTCTTAAACTATGAAGCAATAAAAGATTTGTAAAAGCACAGAATTCTTGCAAAAAAACCCTCCCCACTGAGTCACCTATATTTTCCTTAAATGTATCCTTTGTAAAATTTTGGATCAGAGGCAGTGCATTTGGTTTTGGTGCAAACCATCTGTCCTGGGTTCAGCAGTAGCAGTCATTTTTCTCCTTCTTAGTAGCTGGTGCAGGGCTGTGGTTTTGACTTTCAGCCTGGGAACAGCGCTGATAACACCGATGTTTTTAGTTGTTGTTCAGTAATGTTTACTCTGACCAAGGACTTTCTGAATCTCATGCTCTGCCAAGGAGGAGAGGAAGTTGGGAGAAAGCAGACACAAGACACCTGACCCAAAGTAGCCAAAGAGGTATTCCATACCACAGTACATCATGCCTACAGGAGCAGTTACCTGGAAGGGTTTGATCACTGCTCAGTCAGGCGGGGTATCAGTTGGCGAGTAGTAAGCGGTTGTATTTTCCTCCCTTGTTATTTCTCTTATCATTATTATTATTGGTGGTAGCAGTAGTGGTTTTGTGTTATACCTTAGTTACTAAACTGTTCTTATCTCAGCCCATGAGAATTACATTCTTTCGATTCTCCTCCCTGTCCCTTCAGGAGCAGGGAAGAGGAAGGCGGGGGAGTGAGTGAGCGGCCACGTGGTTCTGAGTTATGGCTGGGTTTAAACTGTGATAAGTGGAAATTCCATGCTCTTGTTTCTTGGCATTTTTTGGAGGAGCCTCATGGGTTTTGAATAGAAAAAGGGATTCCAGCCATGCTTTCTGTATAGTGACAGTAGCCATAGCCTGAGGTGTGGTTTTCTTTTTTTTCTTGGTGTTTTTGTTACAGTGATGTTTTAGGACACACCATTTTTCCCCTGTAAAAACCTTCTCCCTTTGCTTCTTTCTGGTCACTCTCACCCCACTCTAGGGCCCAGTCATCCTCAGATGTTTGCATGTTCCAGGAAGGTTAGGACAATGTGAATCTCCCTTATCTATATGATAAAGTATTAAGGCCCTCACAGTCATCAGCAGTGACAAAAGATTTCATTGAGTGGAGACAATTGAAAACTCCAAGTCTGAAAATGATTGCAGGTTATTTTGTGGTTTGGTTTTTGTTTTTTTTTTTCCTTTTTTACAATCAGCATATCAGTTACTAAACTTCACTTTGAGGGGGTAGATTGTCTAAGTATTGCTTCTGTCAGTCTCAAGTACTGTCCTGTACTATTGCAAATGAAGTGCTGATCATCTGGGGCCTGCTTTAACACCAGGCTCAGTGACAGCTCACATTATTAAAGAAAATGCTCACTTGTAAAGTTGAAAACTGCTGCTTTAATGTGTCAAGCAATCTTTTTGCATGTGTATTATCTGTCAGACTTGCAGCTTCTCCTGGAGCTGCGTCAAAGTTTGCATCTGAACACATATTCTGATAGCACTGTAAGTGAAACAGGAGTACAGATTGTACCAGATCTCTTTAATTGCAAGCCTTACCTTTCTTACAGTTCTGTCCATCTCCTTTGTTCCTGTCGTCTTTAAATATACTCACTATTAATAACTAAAGATGCTAAGTGACATTTAGCAGAGAGACTCTTCTATAAATGATTAGGTTTGTCTTCTGTAGCTTTGGGCATCAGGACATTTTAAAGTGTAAAGGTTTATGTAAATTTGTTGCATGAACATCTAACAGAGAAATGGTATTTTTAAAGACATAATAGGTTCTTTTTTTGGTTTTAAGAACACATCTGTAAGACATGCATCACTAGTGACATTAAATACTAACCACAGCTTCGAACTGATAATGCAGGAATATCCTTGAGCCATATGTCAGTATGCTACAAAATGTATATGTTAAAAGTTAGAATTCAAGTGTAAGTGAAGTTTGCCTTCCATTTGGCTGCTTGATTGCCCAGACCACCTAGAATCAAGTCATAGACAAGTGTCATAGTGTTAAGATTTAACAGTGGCTGATTGCTTTGAACACAGGCAATGTAATGCATTCCAATGTGCATAAGATGGATATATGTGTTATATGGGTAAATGACAAGGTACCTGAAGATCGCAAAGGTATGATACTCTGACAAGCAGACACTTTTGCATTCTGTATGAAATCCTCAAACTGTTTAAAACAACAGAAAGGTAGTATATTTTTTTGCAGTGAAATTTGTTAATGTGACTACTGGGTGTGTCAAGATCTAAAAAGGTATGATCTGTCATT
>JBCJKH010046816.1:29944-41867 GCA_039877255.1 Loriculus beryllinus | reverse complement strand
TTTTTTTTTTTTTTTTTTTTTTTTTTTTTTTTTTTGTTGTTCCCCCCCCCCCCCCCCCCCCCCCGTTTTTTTGTTGCTTTTTTTTTTTCTTTGAGGAAATGCTCCTCTAGCGCTCCTGGATAAGGCTTGCTGATAGATAGCCTTGCAGTGTATTATCACAGTTTGCCTGTTGTTTTTATAAATGAGGCCCTTAAGTCTCCTAGGAATTTTCCTAGGGAGTAATATCCTTCAGCGTAAGGACAGCCAGTTGCACATGTGTGCAGTTACAAACGTAATGCCTACTGGGTTTTTTCTTTTCTTTTTCCTTTTTTTAAAAAAAATAACAGATCCCAAAGCAGAACTCTTTATACTCAAATGCCTATCCAACAGTGCATGACCATTTCGAGTTTTGAAACAATAGCAACCGACTTACCCATTATGTATGTCCCAGAAAAAAACCCTACAACAGCATATGTAGTATGTGGAAGTAATTCAGAAGGCATCGTGTAGTTTTGAAGGGGACACGGTGAAACGAAGAGTTGGGGGAAAGAAATTTGAATGTGGTCACGAAGAAACTCATTAGCAATATTAAAGTAGAGATTGTAATGAGTGGGGTGACCAGTAACATCTTTATTTTTTCTGATTTCTCTTAGCACATAAAAAAGCTGCAGCCCATGTGAAGAGGGGAATTATTAGCTAAAAAATAGACATCAGATTTCAGAAGATAAACAAAATGTGGATCTGAACCTTGAAATTGTCAGCTCAGCTCAGCAAGAGGTTACAAAGGCAGAGTGGTGGAAGGAAGGTTTCCCGGAGAACTCCCAGAAGATTCAAATGGATTATACAGTTCTGGAAGGGGACAAGAAACAGGCAATGCAAAGGTGCTAAACGTAAACAGTTGTAACAAAACACTGGTCAAGCAGCACTTTTACCTCCAACACCCTGCAAAACTTGAAAGATGTTCTGTGTTGAGATCACTGTGTCAGTTGAGCTAATCAGAAATGTTTCCTGGACAGTATTCAGGGTCATGTGGAGGAGCACTCCTTGCATGACCTACTTTGTTTTTAAGGTCATTATTTTTTCATTGAAAAAAATTCACCATCAGTTAAGTCCGTAAATAAATCTGTATTTCTAAACACCTGTCTGAAAAATTAATTGAACGCAACTATTGTAAGACTCTTCACAACTTTTTAAAAGTAAAAGAAAACTAAACCATACCTTTTTGATTGCAAATGTTTTGCTAGCCTGCAGCTACTTTCCTAGAGCATGAAAGGAGCTCAAGCATCTTGTTGGAGAGCAGTTTAGAGGAATACATTCTCTGGGACTCTTCAAAAGCATCTCCATTTCATGTTTCCATCTGCCCTCCAGGACTTTTTTTCCCATTAGGTGCATGAAACATTGATGCATGCCATATAGTTATAAGACTGTTTTTAATTCCATCTTTTTTGTCACCATCTTCCTTCCACCTTTCTGGAAGCCTGCTCCACTGGCAGTCTGCAGCTGTTTAAGGCAGAGTCTTTCATGTGTTTTTTCTCCCGTCACTTACTGTAGGCTTGGAAATCAGGGAAGCAGAACTCACTAAATTGTTTTGATGTCTTGTGGAGGACAAAAATTACCTTGTAGGACACAGGCCTGTCATCATCGAGCACCCATTATTGGCACTGGTGAATTCTTACTGTCATAAATTGTGTCCAGCAAGAGTACGAAGGAATATGCCATTGTGTTGGTAAAGTCTTAAGCCTGTGCGTTTGGGAGGTAGAGCTGGGGTAGAGTAGGGCAACAGAGATGCATCTCTCAACTTGCTTCTGTGCCAGCAGGGAACCTTATCCCTTCAAACAAACGTTCTTGTGCTCGGTCTGCCTTCCTGACTTGGTTGCCCTGCCAGTAATAAGCTGATACCTTGTGATTTAGTGGTAAAGTTGCTTGGTGACTACATTGTTACGGCTTTTCATTGGGCTGACAGGAGCTCCCAGACTGGTTTTCTGTTCCTGCAGCTCCAGGGTAGAATCTGTGTGGACTTCTGGCAGGTTCTGCCTTTGCTGGCTAAAACAGAATCCAGTAGTTGTTGCCAGTCACCTAAATCCAAAAATTGTACTCCAAGTGATTGCTCTGGATACTAACTGCCTGGCTTCATCTCCCTTTGCTATGTTCTGTCATGCATAACTGCTTTTAATTGTTCTTCAGTCTGGCATAAAGTCTCAGAATGCTTACAGATTGAGATGTACATCCCAAAATGTACATGAAACTGAAGCACAGCACTGTAAATGAACTGCACAATGCACCAAATGAGAGATGGGAACAAATGCAGAGGTATTTACTTACCTTGTTAACAAGGATGCCCTCATAGCAAAATGGCATGCCAGCACTCTGTGAAGTCATCCTAATCAGAGTAAGCTGTTAAGGTGTATTCTATCATCATTGGACAGACAAAGCAGGTACATGAACAGCGTTTAATATTTGTGCTGTGCAGGATCTAAAAGGCTCATTGATTACAGCTTTGAAAAGGGATTTGTTTTGGTATTACCCTAAGTATTCTGCACCTTCAGTTATCCTTTCCTAAGGCTTTTGTGTTTTAGCTCATAAGGTCATTGATATTATCACCCAATATCACCGCTGTAGCAATAGTAGTAAAGGACATCATGACTTAACATGACACTTTTTATTTAAAGTAAAATTACAATAATCTAGTAAGTATTTTCTTTTCAGACAGAGCAGCAGTTAGTCAACTGTAGGGTGTATTAGAAGATTAGCAGCTGCTTGGGAATTGGGCACTCTTTTTTACGTGTTGCCTTTCTTTGGAGGCTGGGATAAGAGGCAGAGGAGACTGGCAACCAGGATCAGCATTTTAATTGGAATACATCCAGTAAATCAAATGAAAATCCAAAGTTACAGAAAAAGCAATGCTACACCCTGTCACAGCTTTTGCCCCCATGCAGTGTTGTTCAGGTAGTGTGATACTCAGAGCAGGACTAGCCTTCTGCTGCTTTCTTTGGATTACTGCATATTTACCACCTACATCCAGGATGTGGTGTGTGTGCTGGAGACACTACCCTTTCTCACAGTCATTTTATTTCTGTTGCTCATGAGTTGTCTTTTGGGAGTCTTAAGGAGTTGGGAGTTCTTTGGAGGCATCAGCAAGATGTTCTGGTTCAAAAATCAAAGTGAACTTTATCAAAAAGGATTTTAAGGAAACTAAGGAGCCATATTGTAAGAGTGAAGTCTTTGTACAAGTAAATGACAGTGTAAAAGGCAGGATCAAAGGGTAGAAGTAGATAGTCAATTCTCAGTTAATGAGGGTCCCAGTTATGTTCCACAGAGGTCTGTGCTGTTCAACTCATTTGTAAATGGAGTAAGGGGATGAGCAATTGAGTGAACAAGTTTGCTGTGAAGAAGAGAGCCAGCTGTGGAGATGGGTAGAAAGGTATTGAAGTGCTAAGGACAGTGCAACAAAATGAATGATGAAATTCAGTGTAGATAAATGAGGCTAACTGAGGAGTACTGGGCAGAACAGTCCTGATTATATATGAAGATAATGAGTTTGAGCTGAGTATAACTGTTGAGAAGTAAGATTTGGGGATTTGGTTGTGAGATCATGAGCTCATTGGTCACCAAAACACAACCCAAATGTGAGAGGAAAGAAATATAGAATAAAATTGATAGTGTGATTTGCAAGAGTGCATGGTCTAGTTGCCCCCTGAGTGCTATGTACGCTTCTGGAGCCTTCATCTCAGGAAGGATTTATTAGAACTGGAAGAGGGTTAGAGAAGGTCAGTAAGGACGATGAGTTACATGGGGTGGCTTCCATATGAAGAACACTTCTGTGAACTGGGGCTTTCATCTGGGAAAGGAATGAATTGAGGGCAGTGGAGATCTGCAGAGGAAGGAAGAGGCAGACTAACCACTGCCTTTCAAAACAAGAACATACACAGTCAGTAAAAAACATCACATTTGTGACCTGTTCTGTACTTTTGGCTGTTACGGGAGATAGAATACTGGCCTGGATGTACCATTTATGTAGCCTAAGCATCTAGTCTCATTTTAGGATGTCTTCAGACAAAGGAAAATAATTCTCCACGTGAACATCAGTTAATTTCTGATCGTATTAGTGTATAATCTCATATGTACCTTTATGATGTGTTTGTGTTTACTTGTACATATTCAGGATTTGCTTTTGATTAAGGCTTATCATAGAACCATAGAATAGTTTGGCTTGGAAGGAACCTTCAAAACTCATCTAGTCCAAGCCCCTGCAATGAGCAGGGACATCTTCAACTCGATCAGGTTGCCCAGAACCACATCCAGCCTGGCCTTGAATGTCTCCAGGGATGATGCATCCACCACCTCCTTGGGCAGCCCATTTCAGTGTTTTACCACCCTCATTGTAAAAACTGCTTCCTCATATCTGTCCTGAATGTCCCTCTTTTAATTTAAAACCATTACCCCTCATCCTATTGCAACAGGCCCTGCTAAAAAGTTTCTCCACATCTTTCTTATAAGTACCCTCTTAAGTACCTTTTAAGTACTGAAAGGCTGCAATAACATCTCTCCGGAGTCTTCTCCAGGCTGAAAAACCCCAGCTCTCTCAGCCTTGACATGGTCCTGTATGCAGATTAAACAGTAACCAAACTTTGTTTTCACAGAGTCATCATCACTTTAAAAATGGATGCACATTATTCCTGAGGGGTGGAGTGGAGTGGTGTGATTCCAAAGAATGTTTTAAACATTCTAACAGTAGTGATAATATTAACATTATTTGTATGATAGCCTCTCCGAAGTTTTTAGAAAATCACCTGTGCAATGCCATTTTGATTCTTAAAAAGCCCATAAACCCACAATTATCAGATGGGTTAACTCTAGGCTGCTCTTGTTTCCTTAAATTTAGTGTATAATCAGGAGTCCTTTAGAACGTTTAGTAACCAAAACTGAGCTCTCAGACTTAAACTGGACCTAAGCAATTTGAAACATGGAAAGCCCACAAAGAGATGCTGAATAGTATTGTGATTTTTTTTTTCCTTTAAATTACAGACTATTAGGTCATGATAAAATAAGCGTTGGTAAATTCATGTTCTGCTCTTCCAGAAACTTAAGGAGAAAAAGGCAGGCATGGTAGAATCTTTCCTCTATATTCTGAAAAAGGTTGTGTAATGCTCTTTCTAGTGAAGCATATTAAAAGAATGAGTTATTTTCTAAAATTAAAAATCCAGTTGTCCAAATTTCGTGACTGTAGTATAGCTTTTAAGAATTGTGAGTGGTCTTACTCAAAATTGTGAAAAAAACCATGTCATACTTCATAGTCAAATCTGTAGAAATACCTGTTTTCTTGGGAGTTACTGTCCCACAGCAACCTAGTGTTTTTTTCCTTCAAATGCTTGCTTTATTAATAAAAGGTATGTATGTTTAATACAAGTTTGCTAGTGTAATCTGTGTATTTACTGCCCAAAAGAAAAGAAGTGGATTTCATCATTTTAGTGCATTTGTTCCCCTTGCTACCCATATTTCACACTAGTTTAAAAGGTCAGGGTTTTTTCCTGCTTTATGCATATTCAGTAGGTTTCTGTGTTTGTGGATGTATTCCAAAAAAAACCAAAACACCAACAAAGACTTTGTTAAAATTTTAAATTCATGAAATACTGTAAATCTTGTCTCTTTCTATGTTCTATGTGATACCCTTTGTGTTCTGCATACACAGTAGATACTAGTAATGTGCTGTCACTAATAGTAGACTATAACAGTTGCCTGGGTTTAGTTTCAGTGCTGATGTTAACTCATTATGTTCTAGATGTTGGGCTGTTTCCCTGAGGGGTAAAGTCGTATGTATTATTATGTCTAAGTATTTCTTACATTTATACCTAAGATCCCTGGATAGATATTTTCACTGTTTTGCCCACATCATTTTATTTCCCTGCAGCAGCTTTCACGGGCAGTTTTCCTGCTGCATGCTTGCAGTTGGTTGTGTCTTCCTGAAGCCTGTGCATGCTCTTGCTGCTGTCCTGCCATGCTTTCTTGGCCAGGCTTCTGTAATATAGGCTAGAGCTTGAATTCCTGAAGGATGTCTCTGAGCTTAGCTGCCTGCTGTAAGGAGAAGTTCTGAAATGCAACATAAAATAAATACAGCCTTGTATATATTTAAAAAAACCAACCAAACTATTTGTTGTTTGTGTGTGTCTGTGCTCCCCTTACAGTGAGACACTGCTGTATGGTAGGGCCAGCGCCTACATCTTTGAACGGCTGTTTACAGTAAGTGTTGCCCCAAAATGCAAAAGGCCAAGTGGCTTCACCCACCTGTCAGTGCCATCTTGTCACCCTCGGGCCTCAGCGATGGACCTTTGTGTCTTCTTACAAGCTGTTCCCTCACAAGCTGAAGGCGAGGAGCTGTAGAGCCCTGTCTTAACTCCTGGCTGCTGTCCAGCAGTGTACCTGTTGGCTCTGACCCTCTTGCTGCCTCTCCTATGAAAGGCCATGGTGACTGCAGGCAAGGCTCTGGGAGTTGAGATTGGTCCCTCCTGCTGTCTGGCAGTGCCGTGTTTGTAGACAGTTGTGCCAGGTGTCCTTACTGCTTGGGGCAGAAACATGTGCGTACATGTTGCTTCCTGTTCAAATCACTTCCAATTTACACACTAAAACAGGCAGGAAAATAAATGAGGTATCACTTTGTGAAAGTGCAGGCATGAGCCCTTCCTAGCATAGACAGGCTCCCTGGTCAAACCCACCTTCTGGTTAAGTCTCACCCCAGTAATGCCTGTTCTTTCTCCTTGTCCTCCACCATCAAAGCCTCAGCTTGAGCTTCCGGATATAGGAGATCTGAGGCCATACAGTTCTCACTTTGTTTCCCTTTCCTGCTCTGAGATGACGCTTTCTGCTGCGAAAAGCTTAGCATTTCTCCACAAAGCCTGTGAGATGCACCACTCTGAGGTCAGTGCTAGTGTGGAGTAGGCACGTTGATCCTTGGTGAGCCAGGAAGAATGGCTGAACTTCGGAGGGCTGCAGGTCTCAGCGTGCTGTCCTGGAGCTTTCACCACTTACACCCTCAGCCCCTTCCAACAGCTGTCATAACAGAGGTGCTTGAAGGAAGGAGGGCTAAATCTGCACCTCTGCAAAATTAACTGCCCAGTTAGAGACTTGTGTATAAGGCCATAGCACAGGGAAAGCGGGCAGCTAAATAGTGCTCCTTCTTCAGCTGCATTAATCCAGGGGGTAGATCCCTTCACCTCTGGGAGCATTGGTGACATTTGCACAGTTTTAGCAGCCTCAGCTGTGAGGAGCAGACGTGGTGAAATCTGTAGTTCAGATCTGCTGCTCTTTAGCAGAGCCACGGTACATGGCTGTGTTGACTGATGCTTGCTGATGCCTCCTTCAGCTCAGCTCCCCCAGCTATCCTTAGCTGCTTGGACAGAGCAGGTTTCCTCTGTCACAACGTTTTTAGTCAGGTGACTAATAGTCTCCTGATACAGAAAAGAATAAAAATGGTTACTTATGCTACAATAATTGTGGTTCTTCCAGGCACACTCTCCATAGAGGCACCACAAGCAATTTCATGTCCTTCTCTCTGAATGAGCCTTTACTGTTGGCAAACCTGAGAGAGGTTAGACTCAGGCATCCTGAGCTTAATTTGCTCCCTTTCTACCCTGAGCAGTAGTAGCAGCTCCTGGCTTCCTCGGGCTGCACATATTCATCCTACTTCTTCCCCACCCAGGATGCCAGTCTGTGTTTCAGTTTCCCACTCCTCACACCATGCTCCCAGCTAGGACATCACCTCTTGCCCACATATTCTCCTCCTGTGGCCCTGCTCCTTTTCTTCAGCCACAGCAAACTTTGTAAGTTCCTCCGCATCAGCATCAGGTTTGAGAGCAGCAGGGCTACGTCAGCTACTGAAGAGAGGTTGTCACCTCCCAAAGCAGTATGTTGATGGCAGTGGCTGTATGTAACAGCTCTTTCCCCACGGCATGAGTGAAGAGCAGAACTGGGAGCTGCTGTTGCTGCGGAGCATGTTAGGTGGTGTGGTGACATGCGTGGTGCTGGTCAGGAGCCCTTCGCCTCATGCCACTGCCAGTGGCAGTTGAGAGGGTTCACAGGCACAGCCTGGATGGACATTACTGTCTTCAGAGAACTTGATCCTATTTATGTGAGTACATGCTCACCTGGGATCTGTGTGGACAGCACTTGTTAAGGAATCACAGTTTCCATAGGGTAAGTAACTGCTTTTCATTTTGTTTCCTTAAAGAAATACTTAAAACCCAGGATGAATCTGTAATACTATTAAATTCTTAGCCAGTTCCACCATTATTATGACTAATGTTTCTAGGAATCTTCTGGTTTAAAGTGGATTAATATCAGGATTTGAAGCTAGATTCACTATCCTGCATGTCAGGCAGAATGACAGATACAGTGTTCTCAATGCTGTGTTCTCATTATTGCTTTCTTATTTTGCAAGAAAATAGCCATGAAACTGGTGGTGTCCTTTACTGTGCTTGGACATTTAAGAAAAGTAAGAAATGCAAGTTAGGAGGAGGATTATTGGTTGTATTCATGTAATGTCTTCATTATTGCTTTAATTCAGATATCAAATAATGTTTTAAAACATTTTCAAGTGTAGCTGTTTTTTCAGATTTTTAAACATGAACTGTGAGTTTTAAGAAAAGTATGTTAGTCTTTTTTAAGATCAAAACCAGGAGTAAAAGATTTAGCTTAGGGTTTGGGTTTTGTTTTGTTTTCTTTGGCTCCTTAGATGGTAGAAATTCAAATATTGTCTAATCTGGAATTAGCAGAGTGCCTGGAGAGTTAGCAAAATTAGTGCCTCACAGATACTGGCAGAGATGATCAATTCTAGGAACTGTAATCTGACAAATCACAGTAGTTGTATTTTGTTTCTAGTTCATCAAAGTGTTTGGGGCATGTGCTGTGACAGTGCATTCTGCCGTGTGATGCTCCTCTGCTTCATGTGGAGAATAATTTGAGTTTTGTTATTTGTTAAAAGATTGTTCCTAACTCATCTAGTTCAGAAGAAAATGTAATAACTATAAGCAGTTACGGGAAGAATGGTTCATCTTTGTTCAGTATTCTGCCTCAGACATTTGCCAGCTCCAAAAGCTTCTGAGAAAGGCGCTCTAAAATTCAGCATTATCAGAGACAACTTTTATATTCTGTGCAGAAGAAAATGTCTTTTATCAAATAGCTGATTTATTGTCACAAAGCATAGGAATTATAGTACATTTTGTGTTAATCCTGTCAAATGTAGCAAATGTTTTCATTATTCATACAAACTTACCCCTTTTTATGTGTATGTTGTTGAGCTATGCTTAATTACAGTCTAGAATTTGAGATCCCAGCTAATTGTAGGTATAGCATTGTCCTCATCTGGATCCACTGCACTGTGATTTTGCTATATTCATAAGGTAATGAATAAAGAGTACCTTCAGCATTTTAACTCCATCTGGTTGCTTGCTTACTTGTTCCAGTTGCTTCAGTTTCCCCTCATACAAGTCTTTCCATGCCTCTCATGGCTTGTCTTCTGAGGGCATCTGCTTTTTGCTAGAGAGACTTTAGATGTGCGGTCAGAACTGAATACCATAAGCATGTAAGAGAAAACAATGAACAGTGCTGAGAGGGCATTATAATATTTTAGGCAGAATTTGGGAGCGGGAAGCATGTTTTGAATAGGGAATAGTCTGTAAATACCAGTAGTGGAAGGACTAAGTCCATGAGGACTTAGTTCATTACATTTGTGTGGCTGTTTTAAATATTGTCTACATGGTGCGAGCTACATTAGCAGAAAAATCTGGATAGTGAAGCTCTTCCTTTCTGCTGTGACAATGGAAGATGCTGAGATAGGCATTGCAGGATAACTAACTTATAAGGGTCTTGCTGGGAGAGTAAATGAGGAGTCATTGGCATTTTTGCCCTGAAAGGAGGTGACTTGGGGACCTCCAAAAGAGGTGAGGGTTGTGTTCCCTTTCTTGCTCCTTAGTGGAAAACACATCTGTCACTTTTTCTTTGGGTACTGGAGCCCCAAAGAAATGCTCCTCAACTCTCAGAAAGCTTCAGTCAGTTGCTCTGAAGCACTTTTGCCTTTAATAGATGTTCAAGGACGCTGGTTTGCTCACATTCATGCTTACCATCAGAGGAGGCTGGGGCTGTGTGAAGCTGAATTTGGTACCAAAAGGAAGAATACTTTGATGGAGCGAATGGGAAGTGAGAAGGGAAAATGGTTTGTGTGAGGGAAATGTTACATTACTCCCGGGTTCCTGCCAAATACCTTCAGCCTGCTCTGCCACGTGGGGTATGTGCACACTGCACAGGGCTTTGCCCTTAACTCTCTGGAAGAGTTGGAGGCGATAAACCTTCCCATTACAGTGAGGCATTAAACATTTTCCACTTACGCCTGTGTCATCTAGGAGGCCTTCTAGCAAGAAAAGGAAGACATGCTGCAAATTACAAAAGGATGGTGGCAAGGAAAAGGGAGATATAAGGGAAATTCCAGAAAGGCCCTCTGGATTTGCTCAGGCACACCTAGACTTGCCTCCACTGGGATTTACCTGTAGCATATACATCATTAAGAGGCTTTATTATTTTTTAAATTAATTTTATTTTCCTTTGCAGGTCACCTTTTAAGCTGCTATTTCCTGTATAATTAAGCAGAATGAAGGCATTAGGTTTAGTAGAGTTGGGCCTAATCCAGAAATCTTCTCTTATTCAGTCCTTCCTGAGTAAGAAACTCAAGTCTGGGCCCAACATTTACATGTTTTGCTGTTATTTCTAAATTATTTATGGTCTGTGGAAATTGCTGTTTTGTTTTTAACTTTATTGAAAACTTCTTTGCTTTTGTCTAATTTTATCTCTTTATGTGTTACTGTCCAGCATAGCATTAGTTGAAATGATGTAAGTATACTGCAAATTGAAGTGAGTAATTGCCACTGATAATGCAAGAACGATTGATTCCTACAGATTATAATTAACAGTACATAATGTTCTGTGCATGGGTTGGATCTATCCCTTTTAACTTTTCCTTTCTGATTTTTCCATCCCTCGGTCTTGCTGCATCCCAGCCTTTCTGAATGTACTGGTTTCGCTGGAGTCTAGTCCGTTCTTCCTTTTGTTTTTCAGACCAGTAAAAATGGGAAGTACTGGATTCTGGTTTCCTCCAAGAAGAGTCAGCGGAACTGGTTAAGACCAAAATCTGAGGACTTTAGTGGGCAAACATCAGGTGTGCATTGAACAGAGGCTGCTTTAATTCTGCTTTAAGTATATGCTTGTTTAAAGATAGTATTATATATGAGGTTTTGTGTAATGTGTTTGTTATATTTGATACTGCATATAATCATTCATCCTGCAGTTGTGAAAGCACCAGTAAGAATGAGAATTTTAAGTGATAATATGTTGAAACACAAGCAGGCAATATTACTCATAAAATTCTTTCAGCTGGTCTTTGGAAAGTGTAATATTTGAGGATCAGTGGGTTTTTAAGTTTTATCTCCATTGCTCAGTCCACAAGAGAAAAAAAATGATTATTTGCTATTCAGAAATCAATCCTGAAGTTCTTAATCTGCTGAGAAATGGTACTGAGATTATAGTGCATACATGTCTTTTAATAAAACACTGTCATTATCAAAGATTGGATCCACACTATGTTTGTTCTAGTGATGCACATTTAAGGACATTTAAGCACAGTTCAAAGTCAGCTTAATTTATTTTGACTGTAACGGAAAAAATCCTGAATTCATCTGCGTGAATGTAACTGAACTACTTCTGGTCCAGCAACTAGGTTGCCTGAAGTTTTGGAGAAGATTGGCCTGAATATAGAATCATAGAATCAGCTGGGTTGGAAAAGACCTTTAAGATCATCAAGTCCAACCATTACCCCAGGACTCCCAAGTCCACCACTAAACCACTGAAGGCCTCTCTACACGGTTTTGGAATGCTTTTACAGATGGCAATTCCATTACATCCC
>JBCJKH010046816.1:10775-29452 GCA_039877255.1 Loriculus beryllinus | reverse complement strand
AAGCCTAAGCACAGATTATTAAGATTATGCTGCAAACAGTGGGGACACCTATTTTTGTCTCTCTCCTCCACCCAGCTAGGCAGAGAAGCTACCTGCTGCTGGACTCTGGACCCAGCATGCTCAAAATAACTATGCCACAAATTAACTGTCTGCCACAGACTGTAAAGGTGGTTCTCTTGCCCTTTGCTTGCTAATGCTGCCTGCCTTGTCCCAGCCTATAGATTTGGTAGGGAGGTGAAGGAGATCACAGTCTTTTCTTACCCTGCTGAGACTAGGTGTCCTAGCCACGCAGTGAGGGTCATGACTGCTGCAGTGTCAGCTCTGTGTAGTAGGTCTATAGGTGCCTGTGTGGTATACACTCTCTGTTAAGTAGATCAGGTTGGATTTTTTTCTCCCTGTGCTCCCAGACTTCATTTGTCAGAAGACATTAGACTAAAGCAAGATTTCATTCTATTTTCAGGCCAATATGCATAGAAGACCAGTGTGTTTATTTACAGGAAAGCAAAATTAATTTTATTACCAGATTCTGATTAAAGGGGATATTGGAAAAAATCTTTCAATCCACAAATACGTCACAACTTTGATGTGAATGAGACCCTCCTTTAGATTCCATTGGTGGCCTCATTGACATTGGAGTTGGTCTTCATTTACTTTTATTGCAGAAAATTGTTGCTCCCAAGTCTCTAAACAACTGTCATTTTTTCACTTACGAACTGGATAGTTGGTTGTGAGACAGAACATAAAATTAAGCTGATCCTTTGAAGACCTGTGCATGTTCCCATTCATGGAATGGATGTCTGCAGACTTCGTCCCATGAGTGGGAATGAGTCTTGAGACAAATCTGAAATCATAAGAGTCCCTAAAGAAAGATGTTTCAGTCACTGGGTATCTTTAAAAAGGTTAGTGGTTCCGTATATAACTGGGGGGAGTAAAGGTGGTCTTACGAAGTGTCTCGCTTAAAGATGGTAGTAGAGTTTAACCTGATATTCAAGGACATTAGGTTGGAAGGCAGCAGTTTCCATCTTGGTATGCCAGTACTTCTCTCCTCTTGTAACGACAAAGTCATGGGGAGGAGGGAGGAAGAGGCATAGACAACAGCACACTCTGTGTATGTGTTTCAAGTGGAGATGTTGGTCTGAATATTTCATAAAATGCAGACATTAAGGAGATGCATGGCCTTCTCCCCCTTCCTGCCTCTCCAGCCCTCCCATTCTGCCATGCATTGAGTAACACACAGGCTTGCTTTCCTCCAGGACCACACTGGGGCTGTTGCAAGGACCGTTTAGTTGTGCCCCCATTGCACCTGGGCACTGCTCAGGTCTCAGCTGAGCCTCAGCAGGGAGAGAGGACAGCTGAGGCTGAGCCCAGGCCATGCTGAGCTCTCCATTTTCCTGACTGCCAGCAGCGAGGATCCCGCTCTGTTCATTGAGGAGGTGATGCTAGGCTGAGCAGCTGCAGCCTGGAGCTCCCTGCCTGGCTCCAGGCTCTCAGCTCCACCTGTCCCAGCAGCTGCTGGCGGGTGGCTGGCCCCTGAGCCCCTGGCCAGGCACAGCCTCTGGCCTCCGTGCTGCCCGGCACAACCGCCTCTGCTGCAGCAGCTGCCCTGGCTGAGGCTGGAGCGGACAGCAGCTGTGAGCCATGACACCAGGGCTGGGGGGACGGCATGCTTTTGAGGGAGAAAAGCCACTCCTCAGGGCTTTCCAGCCCTGCTAGACGCCTGCTGTCCTCCTGTTGTCCTCCTCATTCCCGCTGCCACAGACCTCGCACTCCACCTTTCCTGCACTGGGTTTTGGTATCTGTAGTAGCAGTTGTGCTCTGGTGATGAAAAAACGCTGTCAGCTACCCCTGACAAAGGAGGGCTGTTGAGTGCCATGTAATAGCAGGTGCCCAGTTGCTACTATATATTACCAGATGATGAATTTCAAGCTGTTCACCCACAATTTAGACATGAGCATCATGCACCTCCTTTAGCCAAAAGTGTATGGCTTAGTTTATAGTTTGCAATGCCCCAGCAGCACTAAGAGCCTCAGCTAGCCTAAATCTGAACATTTATAGCCCCTGTATCTTCTAGGATAGTGTGAGGAGAGTGGAGGTCTCCATTACTGCACTGATAAAACCTTAATCTGTCTAATCTATCCCTAATCGGTAGGATTTCTGTTGTTAATACATCAGGTCTGTGTTAGCGAAGGGTAAGTTTACAGGAGAATTTCACCTGGCATTAACAATCAGTGTCGGTGCGTATGTTTCACTAGAGTAGATGCCTAGATGTTCAATAGCCTCAGCGAGGAACTACACCTGAGAATATGAGCTTTGCCCCCCCAGAATGTCAGTATTGGGTACTGCCACTTCTCACACAGGCTTTCAAACACTTTGAGCCTTACAGATTCTCACTGTGATAAGTGTATGCATGGGTGCATGTGTGTGTGCGTGTGTCTGTGCAAACACCACAGCCATGCCTTTAATTCCTTTGAAATCCGAAGCTGCCAAAAGCCATCTGGGTAGGTAGGTAGGCAGGCTCTTTGCCTGATGTCTCCCGCAATCAGACTTTGCTGTTCTCCATCAGTGCTTGAGGGGAAGGTTGCAAGAGGTGATTTCAGGGCATATGTGGATCTGTTCATCCTGAGCAATGCATTGTAAGAGTTGCAGCAAATAGTGTTAAAAAACAAAAAACAAACCTGCAGGTATTACATTAGACCAGCTGAACCTAATTTTATTTTTAAGTTTTATTCAGAAGCATCACATAGCAAGTAAACTTCAAAATCTAAGTTTAGTTACAAACTAGTTGTTTCTTATTTTTTTTTTTCCAGTCCCCTTTTGCTTTCTTTTACGACCACATGAAACTTGAGAAGCCATCTAAAGCTAAATCATTTAGTGGAGTTGGGCAATTCCCAAGTGTCCAACAAGAAGGCCTGGTTTAGGCTGCGATGGCCACTGTCATTCCTGGTGATTTGTCAGAAGTAAGAGATACCCAGAAAGTCCCTTCAGGGAAACGTAAGCGTGGTGAAACCAAACCAAGAAAAAACTTTCCTTGCCAACTGTGTGACAAGGCCTTTAACAGTGTTGAGAAATTAAAGGTTCACTCATACTCTCACACAGGAGAGAGGCCCTACAAGTGCACACAACAAGACTGCACCAAGGCCTTTGTTTCTAAGTACAAATTACTAAGGTATTAAACTCTATTTATCTTTCAGATTATATTATCTATTTTATGTTGGCCGTGTTAAGCCGTGTAAAAGTATATATTTGTACGCCTTCAGCTGATTGCAGAGAGGATATGTGTTAATTAAAGTAGCCATTGGATTGTTTCTAGCATTCTAAATTACCTAAGTTTGCAAGCTAATGTCTTTGATTTTGTTTCTTAATTTGTTTTCTGCTTTTGTTTTCTGTTTGTTTTTATTTTTGTTTTGTTTTGTTTTTAAATGAGCATAGAATTTTCATTTGTATAAGGAATTGTCACGAGAAAAAGAGTATGGACTGAAAATTTTTTGGCTATGGACTTTTACATGAGTACTTTCCTACTTGCCTATATGTCCCTGTTACAGTAGCTAAACCCCACCAAAACCTAAAAGTGTTGATTTAAGAGAAATGGCTCGCGTTTTGCTATCTTTAAATTTGTTGAACTGTCTATGTAGTGTCATGCTTTCAGTTAAAAGGTTCTGTTGCAAAGCAGCCTTTAGTGTAGTATTTAGCTGCCATTAAAAAATGAGCACGTGTGTTTTTTGATCAAAATAATTACTTACAGAATATATCTGTGTTTAAAGGCATATGGCTACTCATTCTCCTGAGAAAACCCACAAGTGTAATTATTGTGAGAAAATGTTTCACCGAAAAGATCACCTAAAGAATCACCTACATACACACAATCCCAACAAAGAGGCCTTTAAGTGTGAAGAATGTGGAAAGAACTACAATACCAAGCTTGGGTTCAAACGTCACCTGGCTTTGCATGCTGCAACAAGCGGTGACCTCACCTGTAAGGTATGTTTGCAGACTTTTGAAAGCACAGGAGTGCTGTTGGAGCACCTAAAAACTCACGCAGGCAAGTCATCGGGTGGAGTGAAGGAGAAAAAACACCAGTGTGAACACTGTGATCGTCGGTTCTACACCCGAAAGGATGTCCGTAGACACATGGTAGTGCACACTGGAAGAAAGGACTTCCTCTGTCAGTACTGTGCACAGAGATTTGGGCGGAAGGATCACCTCACGCGTCACATGAAGAAAAGTCACAACCAAGAACTTTTGAAGGTCAAAACAGAGCCAATGGACCTTCTAGATCCCTTTACCTGCAATGTTTCTGTGCCTATTAAAGATGAGCTGCTTCCAGTGATGTCTTTACCTTCCAGTGAACTGACATCAAAGCCATTTACAAACACTTTGCAATTAAATCTCTACAACACTCAGATTCAGTCCATGCAGAGTTCTGCATCTGCACACCAAATGGTTGCCACATCATTACCATTGGGAATGCTTTGTCCAATAGATATGGAGTCTGTCCACCCTCCTCACCAGCTATCGTTGAAATATCCACTCGGTACTACCTCATACGCAGTTTCTATGCCTGAAAAAGAACAGCCATTGAAAGGGGAGATCGAAAGTTACTTAATGGAGTTGCAAAGTGGTATGCCTTCTTCATCCCAGGATTCTCAAGCGTCTTCATCAAAACTAGGGCTGGATCCGCAAGTAGGGCCACTAGATGATGGGTCTGGGGAGGTTTCCCTTTCCAAGGGCTCTGTTCCTATTAGTGAACCTCTAAACACCCCATCATTGGACTTTTCTCAGCTGTTCAACTTCATACCTGTAAACGGCCCTCCCTATAATCCTTCCGTTTCAGTGGGGAACCTCGGAATGAGTTATACGCAAGAGGAGGCACATTCTTCTATGACTCAACTTCCACCACAAACCCAGGATCCACAAGATCCTAGCAATAGTATAGGTCTTGGGTCTCTGCACTCGTTGTCAGCAGCTTTCACAAGCAGTCTAAGCACAACCACCACCCTACCACGATTTCATCAAGCTTTCCAATAGGATGTACAAAGCTGGCTTGTTACTGTCTATTTGTAGAAATGCCTTAGGTGACCATTTTTAACTTAGTGCCTACTATAAGACATTTTAAATTCTCTGCTTTTGTACAGTACCGATCTCATGAAGCCAGTAAGAAATTTAAATTAACTTTTTAAAAATGTTTTGAAAGTGTTTATTCTCAGCTGTGTTTACTTTGTTGGGTTTTTTTTTTTTAAGCAGTCTCATTGTATTGTTTTCATTTTCACTGCCAATTGACACATTGAAAATGCTCAGTAGAAAGTCATCCCAAGCAAACTCTCAGCGCTCATCCCTTTGTCATAACTTTTTCAACCATACCAGCTATTCCGTTTTATTGATGTCAGTGGTAGAGCTACCACCACTTTTAATATATATTTTACTATTTGCAAAGAATCCAGCTAAAGTATGTATCACAAAGATTCCTGAAGATTTGGGGGGAAAAAAAAGTATTTCCAGTCCATCTCCAAACAAACCCTCTTCCCGTATGGTGTCATGTCTGATCTGTTCTATAATGACAAATCTAAATTTTTTAAATAAATAGAGAATTCAGATTTTTCTGAAAACTTGTGTGTGTATATATAGAACTCCATATATACACATATACATATATATATAGCATTTGACTTGTATTGAAGTCATTTTAAAAGGTGTTAAGAATTTTGCCATTTTCTGGCTTAAATTTTTGTGGCCTGTTACAGATAACAGATGAAAACCAAAATTAGTTTAATTCTCTAAAATCATGGCCAAACAGAATTTCAACAGAGAATCTCCTCTTGCCTGAATGACAAATGTTTCAAGTTGAATTTGGAACTGTGTTGTTGTGCTTTCATGACTCTGGTATAGGGAAACAGGCAAAATTAATGGCTGATCTTGAAATATGAAAGTGTTGTAATGTAGTGATGCGGAATATTTTGTCTCATTTTTTGTTTTAATTCTCGCTGGGGTTTTTTTTCTCTTTAGTAGTATAGAAAGAGTACTGCATAGGAATCTTCCAGTAGTGTATTCACATTTGTAGGCATCAGTCTTCTCCCAGCTGCCACCACCAAAGGGTGGTTCAAGTCCAGCCAGAAAGTGTGTATCTATTTTCAGTTCAAAACTAGTGTGCAGTCAGAGTGAATGTAAATTTGCAAATACCGGGTTTTGGTTTTGTTTTGCCTTTTTTTTTTCCCCCTATTGGAATGATCCTTTCAGTTGTGTTACATGGTGTGTTATGTCCTCCTAAGCAACAAGTTAGATGTTAATCACACTTTCTACACCTGGGTACTTGGTTAGGGACTTTTTGCCCATTGCCAAGATTTAAAGACAGGACTCTTAGGAGTGAAGTAAAAGCATATTGCTTACACCACTTTTACCTAATGCAATATATTCTATTCCCCAACCCCTAATAACCAAAAGATAAAAAAAAGTAACAAACAACCCTGTGATGCATGAAAGCAAACTAGATTTGTTGTACTTCAACAGTAACATTCTTTTCCTTGTCATTTTTGTACAAGGAATTAAAAAATAGAGATCAAGTATATTAGTATCTCTCAAACAATAATGAGAATTCGTACAAGGTTTTAAGTGGTTAAACTAAATATACTTCACAGAAACAAAAGTTGCTCCCATTTAAGGAGCTCATGCTCCTGATGTTTTATCAGTAGCTCCTACTTTTTTTTTGTAATTCTAGGAGCAATATGCAGGTGTAGTTTTACTATTTTATACATATGTGTATTTAAATTTTATTACTGAAAGATAACATTTTTATAAATGTGTTTGTGTTCCAAAGGCATTAAAATAAGGATGTATTAATAAGGAAAATACCTTTTGAAATTCTGCAAACTACTCCTAGATTTTGGGTTTAGGAGCACGTTCTCTCAGAGTGGGCTTTTAGCTCTGCTTCATGACTGCTTCCTCTGGTTTCTGTGAAACAGATTGCTCGCTTACATCTTCAGTTGAATGATTTGTTCAATATTGCTTCTTTTCTCTTTCACCTTTCTAAAGGAAAGAAAAACATAGATGAACAGAGCACAAGGTGAATGCAACCGAATGTAACTCTAGTTTAAATCGGCAACCGTAACACAGCTAGGAAGAACTTGGGTTTTTTCTCAATATTTAAATCAGTCTGAGATGAAGATAAAATTAACTTGATTCCTCCAGTGGTTTGGGAAGTTGGGAGTGTTCAGCATCCTGCAGCCAGTCCAGCGGCGTGACTGTGCAGCCTCAGGCACACAAATTCCCAATCCATAGCGGCTGTTTATCAGGCTCAGTTGCCGATTAGATTTCATTTACAAAACGAAACCCCAAACAGACACGTTGCCAACACCTGTTTATCAGCACGTAGCCAGAATCCTTACTACTTTGTTTCGTGCCTTAGCTTCCTGAAAAGGGATTGACATTTCACTTTAGAGTTAGATGTACATTTCACTTAAGAAATAGGGACCTCAGACAAGATATTGAACCTCATTCAGTCAGGGTTTCAGTGGGTGGCTGCACCAGGCGTGTTTGCCACTGGACTAGGATGTATGGTAACGTGGAAGCAGACTGACACTGTAAGCAATACTACCACCACCGGAGTGCTTTTGAGTATCACTTAGGCAGAGTCACTATTGGCCACTACTAAACCATTGGTTTTCAAACCCTGTCTTCTTGATTTCAGATGGATTCTTGGTGGGAGGGGGGAGGGCTGGCTGATCATGCACCACTCTTTGTGCAACTTCTAGACTTCTAGTAAGGTTTTTTTTGTTTTCTTGTTCTGGGTTTTGTTTCCTTTTTTTTTTTTTTAAATATATATATTTTTGTGTACTTGTTGCTTGTGCTTTATTTAGTAGTAAATTGTGGAATAGAGTGATTTATTGTTAATTTGGCAGTAGCGGTTTTTAAAAACCATATACTGACTGAAACATGAGCCAGAGCTGATTGCTTTATTAAGCTAATAATGAATGTTAAGAGTACATATTTTCAGGATCATTTGCCTAGTGAGCTAAACTTGTATTATAGGCCAATATTTTTTAAAATAAAGCTTGGTCAACCTCTATGTTACACATATTACAAGATATAGCACTTTCAAAAAGAAAACCTAAACCTTTTAAGAAAATTTCTTACAGGTTATGCTTTTTATTATAAAACCTTTTATTATAATTTGTTTCAAGTGCCATTAGATTACATATATGTAGGCCTTTGGTATAATGCTTTGTGTACAAAATGGTAGACATTGTAATTTTAAACAGGTACATTTTTACAGTGTTTTCTTATCAATTTGCTATATTGCACAGAACCAGTGTGTCTTTCTTAAGGGTTTTACAATGGTTTTTACTAGGTTTACATGTTTCAAACTACACTGTCTTCGACTGCCATTTTGAATACCAGTCAAACGAAAGGAGTTTGTCCTCACCAAATGCAAACTGTGTCCTCTGGAGTTCTGGATGGTAAACTATAGCAAAAATGTTTTAACACGCAGTATTTGATACAGATCTTTTTCTCTATCCTGTCATCGCTATGCTGCTGTCTGAAGTTGACTTAGGGCCTTATCCTGCATCCGTAAAGGTCAGGGGGAGCAGGATTGCATCCTTCGTTATGTCTGTCTCATACACTGGTTTAGCAGCTCATCCTGTATTCTTCTCAGTCTATAGATAAGCCTCTGAAATAAATGTACTTACCTAGCATGTAGTAAACTGCGTAGGCTTAGCTGCCCATCCTGCATCCTCCCAGTGTACAGTTAAAGCCACAGCCTATTTAGCATTATGATCAACGTACAGATAATGCCACAGTAGTTCAAAATGTATTTGGCTAGTCCCAAAGCTTTTATGCAATAAGGGTGTCTTACTTTTGTTGGAAGGCAGTGTCTTTTGATAACAGTTATCTAGCCCTGGAAGTGACACAGAACTATTGCTAATCATATGTAAACACTTTTCAGTATAAGCTTCAGTGGTACAGTTGAACCAGAGTGAATGTTTATCTCCTCAGAAACACTCCTGCAATATTGTTATATTGGATCATGCTGCTAATGTAACTTGGGATACAACTCCTCTCATGGTGCTACAAACCTCCCTGTCTCATTCAGATGTATTTTTACCCATAGAAAAAAGGACTATACTAGACCTATAGTTGTATGATATATTTTTATACTGTGACTTAATTTGTCATTAATGAACTTTGTGCAACACCACAATGTATTCATATGCACTTGCAAAAGTAAAATTTTGGACATGCAAATTTAAACGCTGACAAGCCCAGCTCTTGTTCACAAACACAGGTGACTGCTAGTTAAACTCAAATGCGGGCTTTTTATATGGTGTGGAGTGAAGAACATACTATATATTACTAAAAGCCTTTGAATTTAGACAATAACTGGGGAAAGTATATTGGGGAATGATGACACACCCAAACCTGACTTGGATTGCTGAAATTATATTTTTAGCTAGTGGAAAAATGGTTTGGACTTTATGTTTTAATGAGAAAAGTTTTGAGTCAAAAATAGAGAAAGAAAAAAAAAAAAAAGAACACAGAAAACCCTGCATTCCAGACTGAATTTGTATATGTTTCTTGCATTTAAAATTTGCTATCCTGTGATATGGGAAATTGAGTTGCTTATCATGTATATGTACTTTAAAATGTATTCACAAACTACTGTTGTATTTGTATAAAATATAGACAAAAAGATTGCATATATATTTTTGTGTATAAGCTCTGTAAAATAGCAATCACATTATGAAGCTGCAGCAGAACTTCATTTTAAACATTCACATCCAAAGAAACAGACTATTTATTGTCCACATACCCTGATTATAAAATATACCTTGCTGCTATTAAACAATAGTGCTGCAGCTTCTTGTGGCCTACAGTGTTATGTTTGCTGTACAAAAATATGTGAACTCCACAAAATATATCAATAAAATTACAGAATGGTTTTAGTTAATGAATAACTTATGCCTGGCATTTCAATAGATAACCTTGGTCTGCACGTTTGGGGTTGCAGAACGCATTCAGTTTTGCTCGGTGTAATTATTCTGAATGTGCAAAGGTGTAATTGTCTTTCTAATTTACAGATGGTAAAATGTCATTTTTTCAGACAGTCTTAAAGCAAAAGTATCTGTGTTTCATGATTCCACCATGGAACAAACTGGATGACGCTATTGTGTCTGTGATGAGACACGTCTGAACTGAAAGAAGCAAGTCAGCTTGCCATCAAATTGCACTTTGAAATGCTGTTTAAACACTGGAAGATGAGTTTGGGGATTTTGTAGTGGGACCAGTTGTCTGAGAGATGTAGGTGAGTGATTCTCCATCATTTCCAGATTCCTGCAAGTCATTCACATTGACTTACAGTTTGCAGGTTACAGTGTAAGAGTGTGGCATGTGCTAGACCTAGTATGTGGGTTGTCTCTCTGAGATGCTTCCAGGATAAACTGTTGCTTTGGTCCTATAGATCTCCCATCTGCCCATGACACTGCCAAAGAAGTCTGACTGATGTACTTGGGGAAGAGGTGCTACGCAGCCAGATGAGCAGAGTAATAAGTGGAGTGTGATTGCATTTATGATATCTGTGTTGTATCCAGAGACCTCTTCATGCAGTCCCTCCAGAGCTCACATTGTTAAATTCAGAGCCATGGGCGTTTTCCCTTCTCTCATTCCTGTAACCATCCCTTTCCAAAACTTGCATAAAAAAGTACAGCAAAATAGTCCTTCAGCATCCTCTACAGCTGGTCTTGCTGCCTTCCAGGAATGGAAGAGAAGCACTATTCTGTTTTCCCCCTTCACTCTCCTTCTTATCCTTCCCACATACAAGCATGCCCTAGGATAAAGAAGGGGGGGGGGGGGGAGGAAGGGGAGAAGGGGGTTGACAAATCCAAAACTGTGATGCTGAGCTCCTGTTGGACTAACAAGAACTGAGCAGCTACATGCTCTTGGCTTCCCTGCTTT
Source organism: Loriculus beryllinus (assembly GCA_039877255.1). Lineage (NCBI taxonomy): Eukaryota > Metazoa > Chordata > Aves > Psittaciformes > Psittacidae > Loriculus > Loriculus beryllinus. The sequence continues at coordinate 18,511 of JBCJKH010046816.1, read as the reverse complement.
GCAAATCAAAACAATGTATTAAATTGGATAGAAATTAGATTTCCCAAAGCAGCAGTTGCCACAGCTGGCACAGCAAGGGCTGATGATCACAAACAGGCAGCAAGATAAGCTCTGTTGCAAAATTTAGTCTGTGCTTAAAAGTTTGAGAAGTGTATTGGAGGATTAGCTGCTGCTTATCATCATGAGCTGAGGCCTTTAGCAACTAACAGCAGTGCTGTGTTTCTGTGTTTCAAACAACAGTGGAGGTAGTGCTGTTGAAAATGACAGACCCCAGCAGTACTGTGAAGTTTCAAGCTCCTGCTGGGTGCTGTATCCCAGGTAATTCAATATAAATTTTATCTACTCCTAATAAAGATGTAACATCTTGCCTGGTATTTTTATTTTTATATCACAATATTTATTTGTTGTAATGGTCTGAGTGTCCTCAAGAAATGAACATTTTCAGACAAACAAGTATTTAAAAAAAAAATACAGTTAACACTTGTGTTCTTCAGTGTTATCATCATTCCACAGCCTTGTCTCCTTCAACGACATTGGTGTCATAAAATCACCAGGTACAAAGCTAGATTGCCTCAGAGGGGACTAGAGAAGTATCAGCTGTTAGCTGAGCACTCACTCTGAAAACAGGACTTTAGTTTTGCACACTGTGACTAGGTGGGAACCTTTTTAACTGATCCATAATAGTTTGCCCTTGACACTGATTTTCACTATTGCACTGAAGTACAGTGTACAAAGAAGAATGGTTTAGTGTCACTTTCATATAATCAGGCAGGTGATAGAATAGTTTGGGTTGGAAAGAACTTTCAATACTCATCTAGTCAAACTCCCTGCAATGAGCAGGACATGTTCAAGTAGATCAGGTTGCCCAGAATGATATCATAGAACAGTTAGGGTTGGAAAGGGCCTTAAGATCATCTAGTTCCAACCCCCCTGCCATGGGCAGGGACACCTCACACTAAACCACGTTACCCAAGGCTCTGTTCAACCTGGCCTTGAACACCACCAGGGATGGAGCATTCACAACTTCCTTGAGCAATTCATTCCATTGCCTCACCACACCTACAGTAAAGAACTTCTTCCTTACATCCAATCTAAACTTCCCCTGTTTAAGTTTTTGTTCCCCTATTAAGAGTAGTAGCAACCCCAACATTTTCTACCCTGCCCTGTGATGCTTGGATCCATCCCTTGCATAGATACTCATGTCACCTACTGGAGCTGTGGCTGTGTAGGGTGCCCAAGGTGCAAAAATTCTCCTGACACGCTGAAATAGGTCAGGAATCATTCCAGACTTTTCACTATGCCTCAGTCCTGGTGAGTAAAGGCAATTTAGGAATAATGTCTGGGTAATCTGGCCATCAAATTGCAAGTGTCTATGCTGCTACGATAGGGACACACAGGCACCATCGTGCAGTCTATCCTGCAGGCATTACAGACTAGCATCTGATCCCAGCTCTCATCAGACCTTACTCCTCTCACCATCAGGTGCTTCAGTGCAAAGTCACCAGATTGACTAACCTACAGAGCAGTGCTAACAGTGATTACCTTGGCAAGGGCTAAGTTATTTTCAGTGCCTACAATTCTTTTCCCTCCAGGTGTAATTACAGGACTTATTAAAACCAGCCAACTGTCTCAAAGTATTATTTCTTGAGAAAACAGGTCTCAAAATAGGCTATATATACTTTCCTACCTCAACTGTACCTTAGAATGGCCTCAAAGCACCCTTACACAGCCTTTTATGTTTCTTTCCCTAAACTGGCAAATTCCAGCCTCTCCTTTTTTGCATTGTTACTGGTTATTAACTGTAGAGTGATTCTCTGAAGTTTTCATTCCCAGGCCTACCAATCCTCTGGCTTTGAGCAGGACCTCTACCATGTGTGATAGATTGTCTTCTCCCTCTTTACTTGAAAGTTGGCTCTCAAACGCTTTTATAGCGCTTCCCTGGTTCTCCCCTCTATCAGAACCAGCAGTGAGGCCAGGACTGAAAAGTCATAAAGGAAAGGCTTATAGCCTAAAAAATTCTTTTCCCTGACTTGGTTATATACAGCTTTCAGGGGTTTGCTTCTCTGTGCTCCCATGCTGTTACACAAAAGTATCAACAGATCGAAACTACAGAGCAGTTTGCTATGAGCAAAGAAAGAAGCAGATGCTTTCAATTTAGCTGAAAGAAGGATAAAAAGAAAACTAGAACACATTAAAAAATTAGTTCAAGTGGTGATGAAGAATTGGAGCGTCTGATTATGCAAGTCAGTCAGAAATAAAAGTGTCCTTTTGGCTAATGTTAGCTGAAGCTGGGCAGTTTTGTTTGGCAGTCTGTAAGAAACACTTGAATTTCCAAAGCACATTGTTATTATATTTTCTGCAGTATTACAGTTTCTCAGAAAAGTTAAAAAGTAGATTTTAGCTAATATTGTATCACTTATTCCTACTTTTAGAAATAAACATTTTTGGGAAACGTTCTCTGAGTGATTAAAAAGTTCCTGATCGACAAATTTGTGTCTTGGGAAATGCTATTTATTAATCTATGGAGCACAGAAGAGATGCCAAAGAAGCTAATGCAAAAAGATGCAAACCCTTTTTATTTCAGTAATTGTGAACTGAAATGCAAATCACAACTGTCTTGCATATGCCAGCGTGGGACCCCTCTGATAAAACTACATTAATTGTATTAGAAATCAACACCAGTAAGGCTGTGAAGAGAGGCCACTTATTAATACCTTTGTCTGTTGCACTGTGCCTGATAAAGCAATTTTTTTTGTATACATGCACTCTTACTGTGGATTACACCAAACACAATCGACTTCCAAACACTTGCACCTGTATTATTCCTGTGGCTCCAGAGATGCTTTTTGTTCTTTGAGGCTTTTACTGCAAACGTGCTACCTGACTTTGTGAGACGCACTATCATTTTATTGGAGTGAACTTAATTCTTCACAGTTGTAAAATATCACATTTTCTTTGAACAAAAAACCCCACCTGAAGGTAAAAATAGGAATACCTAGAACTGCAAGTGCCTTTTGTGCCTGTGGAAATATTAAAGCAATCTCTGAAATGCATTTGCAAAGTGAGAATGACCAAATTGATCATTTTTGCGTTTAATTTCTGTAACAAACATGCCTGGTTTGCCTTTTTATTATTTGATGTCTTGGTCATAAAATGAAGCTGTGGAATAGGAAGCACTGCAGAAAATGAAAAGACAGAAAAATGAATGAAAATGTTTGTGAAGCAGTGGAGAGATGGCTGCATGCCAATAATACTGTTCAAAGCATCTAGACTCTGACTGGCAAGAATGATGAAATGTCAGGAGTGAGCTGATTAAAGAGAGAAAGTAGAGGGCCTAACATAGCCCTAACATAGTTTTTTTTACCAAGGAGCAGAAAGCAGCAGTTCAAAAAGACAGGAAATGGAAAACAACAGTGTCTTCATGTACATGAGGAATGAAATCGCTGATTAGGCCAGACAGAAGAAATGAGCTAAATAACAGTAAGTATTATCATATGTGTCTCAAATATGGAATGGTAATTTGTTGATGGCAACAAAATAACAGAAATAAACTGGGGTAAATTCTCCTCTATTCTCATTAATGTTGAGTGGGGTAATTTATAAAGTGCTGCTGCTCCAATGAGTTATTCCTGCTCAGCATTCCTGATTTGAGGAGGACTAATCTGTCCAAAGTGCTACGTGAATCCATGAAAACAGTTGCAATAGTTCCTCATTTATGTAATACTACATTTTAGCTAATAATCTTGGACAGGTTTGAGATGGCCTGTGCAAAACTTGTTTGAATATGTTAGTAGCATGCTGCTTTAGTCTACTTCTTAATTAACATACAGATATATTTTTGTGTGTGTTTTCTCTTTGTAATATTAATTTGGAATACTACAGATGGGGAAACAGTAAAGCCATTAATCACCAAAAATGTGCAGTAACCCCATTAGTCTTTTTCTAAATTTTAATTTAAGTATTCAGTTTTTGATTTGCTTCCAACAGCAGGAAAATGAGACATAACCTGGTTAAAAATAATTGCTTTGCTCTTCCTAAAATGTCTTCAGAATACACAACGCAAAAATTACTGGAAGACATTGAAAATACCATGTACTGTTGATCAGTCAGTATTTTGACTAAGACTTTTAGTGCAAAAGTAACTACATTCTGAGCTTTTGTTATACATGCTGTCATCCAGGACACCATGCTGTCTGTTTGCCATTTTGGGCCTCCTAGAATCATAGAATCATAGAATAGTTAGGGTTAGAAAGGACGTTAAGATCATAGTTCCAACCCCCCTGCCATAAGCAGGGACACCTTACACTAAACCGTGCCACTCAAGGCTTCCTCCAACCTGGCCTTGAACACTCCTATCTGTAAAGCAACAGTTATGCAGGCTGTATAAGTTTGAACACAATATGTTGTCTGACAAAAGTCTCAATATGTTTTCAGTTTTATCATCCAGGTGCTGATTGGGGTTTACTGAATATGCCCTGCCTGAAACCTACGGTTTAGGGTGCATGTTTCATGACTTGTATGTAACATAGTCGTAAACTCACAAATATTTTTCACTAGTTCTCTATTCTTCAGTAGGGTTTTGTTATGCTTCTAGACTGCACAATCACTTTTTAACCCTGTAACTTCCATCATAATGTAGATTGATAATGGTGTTTTGACATGAATGAGTTTTTAACAGTCCCTGCCACACAAAATTCAAATTAATCAGACTTCTTGTGAATCAGACTCTCCTCTGTTCCAGATTACTTAATCTATATCAGGAAAGGCACAGCTGTTGAGTGGCAACTAACTCTGTGGCAAGCTGCTTCTGCACCTTCTCAGGAAATATGTATGTGCAAACAGCCTCTGGGGTGTGAATAACTGCATTCACAGTCAGTGCACCCATGTCTCTATTTTTTCATATTTTTCGTGATATATCCAAAGTACTGATTCTTTCTTACTAGCTTAGTTGCTGGCTTTTGACTTTTTCATCTTTGGACTTTTCAGGAGTGCTTGAAAATCAGTCTTCTGAGTTGTTTTATCTTTGAGCATTTTTCTTATTTTCCAGAGACATCATTTACAGTGTGTGCTGGCCAGTCCTGTTCCTAGTTTCAGGTCCTCAGATATGAGGTTACTGATACTTATGCAACATTTTGTTTGTTTGCAGGAGTATAACTTGTAGTCAAGTACAACTCTTTGAGAGATTTTCACAAGAGACATTGAGCCAGAAAATGATGCCACAGCTAGAGTTCCTATGCTCCACCCAAAGATCTTAGTGTTATATACATTGCAAAAGAAGAACTTGCCACTGAATTTGTATCTTATTTAGCTTGTTGTTACCCAGTGTTGTTGCTTTGAAGGAGAATGGATATGTGGCACGGGAAAGCGCATGGACACAGTGATTTCTTCCAGCCTAGGAGCAGAGGAAGAAAGTCCAGATGTCAGACATGGCAGGTAGCATGGCAGATGGTATCATGGCCTCAAAGGCAATAGAAGTTGAGCAGAGGGACTTGCAGCTGTGTGAGAGCAAGTTTGGGGAGATCTTAAATATCTATAAGGTCAGCAGTCTGGCTGGCTCACAGGAGATGAAAAAGCCTGACTGGAGAAGAAGTGTAGGTGCAGGAGACATAGCACAAAAGCAGCTAAGGTTTTTACTGGAAATTGGTATTCACAGCAGCAAGATCACGAAGTGACGGCACAGTACAAGCAAGAGTATCTGGGGAGCTGCGTTGGAAGAGAGCAGAAGGCAAAAGAAATGGAAGTGCAAGGAAGAGTGTGAGACAGAAATAGCAAGCAATTCTCAGGCTTTACACAGAACAGAGCTACTCGTTTGATGGATTCGTATTTAAAGAGTCCTGGAAAAAACACTTCTATTGCCATTGATTTTGTCTGCTTTTGTATCCCTTTAAATAACCACTGAAACAATAAACATGGGTTAATTTTTGAACCTACCTTACTTTATTTCAAAATTTTCACTAAAAGTAGCTTTAATAACTCAAAGTACCATAATCCAAGGAAGAACAAAGATGAACATTGTTTTGTTTGGTTGCTTTTCTCTCCTACCATGCATCTGACATTCAGGATCACAATGTACTCTGCAAGTCTGCATGCTTACTGTGCCAAGTTCTCCAAGTAAGCTGTGAGGGTTACTCTTCGTGGTAGTCAGCTCTTCCTTCACATTCGGCAGATTTAAGATATTATTTATAGCTGATCACGGACAACAGATGCATATCAGAAAAAAATGTCAGTGTTGAGAAGTGGGCAAACACTATACTGAGAATGTGAAACAAGCACATAAGCTGCAAAAAGGAAGGAGTAGTATCTCATCCTCTTTGAAATGTCCTTAACTGGGCAGCTCAGTTGTGTCTTGCAACATGTCCCACTCTTCAAGAAATTAGTCTCAACCAAGGCAAGCAATAAGAACGATCAGGTAGATAGAAAATTTGACCTGTGAGGGAATAAAAAAAAAGGAAGAAAATGAAGTTCATTTGTTGAAGTACATAATAACAATTGCAAAGATTGAAATGTAAACTGCCTGTTGTCTGTACTAGAAATGACAAAGGTGCAATCAATGACTCAAGTTGCACTTTGAGGCAAAAAAGTTCTGGGGCAAAAAAGAACTGAGGGACTGTAGAGCCTGAGAAACACTTGCAAATTCTGCCTGCACAGTCTGCCATTTTGAAAGTTTGAAGAATAGTTCAGAAACGAGATATGTCCTAAATAAATCTGTTTAATCTTTTTATGTTGTACAGTTATGCAAAAGAAACCTACTAATATATGTTCATGGCCTGAGCTTCAGGAGTAATAAATAAAGCGTGTCATACTGTACAAATTATGCACTGGCTCAACACCCTATGAAAAGAAAACCTTTACATCTACTATTGAGTATACGCAGATGATTTGTTCTCTTCACACACACTATCTATTAATGAAAAACAGAGAGAAAGAAGTAGAGGAGGTCAATCACAACCTCGGTAAGAGACAACTCTTCCTCTAACACTGATTGCAATCTGGGATTTTTCTGAGTTATACAAGCTGGAATGTCACTTGCCAGCACTGTTTGATGTGTGAGAAATCTGGATTATATTAGTAGATGATTTTGTAGATGATTAACTCAAAGAATTGTCTGCCTGTTCCTGGACAATTTCCATTCTTTGTATATTCATCTCTTTTCTTTTGCCCAGTAGATAATTTTCTTTACTTTTTCCACAAGATTTTTAAAAAATCTCTTCCTAAATTAGCTATTCCTTCTGTAGGTCTCTGTCACAGCTTTCAAGTTTCCTGCAAATGTGTTGCTACCTTCCAATCTTTAGATCCAAAGCAAAACAGAAAAGCTGAAAAGCCCAAGTCCCTTAAACAAGTGATATATCATATAGGTTTTTCCTGGTTACTTGGTAATAGAAATGTAGGCACGTGACTCCCTTCTCCATCTCCTCACCACCACTTGCAGATATTTTGTCTTCACCTTTCTTTTTTTGTTCTTACCTCTCTGTGGGAGCATTAGTTACAAAAGGGTTTTCAGCTTTTTCATTTCTTTCCTATGAATGTATAGATCACTGTTTTCTTTAAAAGACTGCTATATATAGAGAGATGTGACAAATGGCAGCTGGGAATCTGGGGATTAGAAGCAAAAGAACAGTGGGAGATCAATGTCACCTAAGTTTATGTCCCTAGTTGTTCATCTGCAATATCCACATGTCAGCGTGGAGATGAAGATGCCACCAGAAGACCACTTAGTACCCCTGGGACCTGAGTTA
>JBCJKH010046814.1:0-44512 GCA_039877255.1 Loriculus beryllinus | reverse complement strand
GCACGTGGGGCCGGGCTCTGATGTTCCCTCCTATTCCTCACCCTGCAGGGTGAGCTGGATGCTCTCCGAGCTGAGGTGCGGAGGGATCTAGATGGACACTTAGGGAAGATGGCACAAGCCTCTCGGGTAAGGGAATGAGCATGTGGTGGTACCCAGGCAGGACATCCCTGCTACTGGCATCAGAGGTCTCACCCCTTCCCCTTCTCCTGGCAGGAGATGGAGACGCGTTTGCTGCAGCTGAACTCGGAATGGCAGAGGTAATGCTGCTGTCCAAGCAGAGCTGCTGCTCTGTTAGGGGCAGGCGGGTAGCAGGGTGAAATAACCACAGAAGGGGTTTCCAACTCTGGTTTGCTTGGGGCAAAGGAAAGGTTGAGAGACACAATCTCATGTGAAATGAGGGATGGATATGTGGGTATGCTGGTAAGAAAGTGCCCTGGCTGCCAGCAGGGCTCAAAGGGTCATTGCAGCAAATAATCTTCGTGGCCATCGTTTTGCATCACTGTGGGGAGTGTGGCCCTCCTACTGAGGAGCAAGCTGGGGATGCTTTCCCACAGGATGCAATAGAAGAGGTCATTGCTACAGGAATTAAACCCGTTTGGGGCTGGAGATGGATGCAGGCCATGGGGGGATGAACCTGCACCCCCTGTTTGCAGAGAGGAGATGAGATTGCTGCCGGTGTGAGGTTGTGTTGCCCCTTTCTCTCGGCACAGCTCAGCACAGGAGAGCCTGCGAGGGAGCTTCCAGCGGGAGGTGGGCAAGCTGGAGCAGGAGGTGGCAGCACTGAGGAGGGAGCTGGCGAGCCTCAGGTCAGACCAGGAGGTGATGGGGAAGCACATGGAGGGGATGCTGGAGCAGCTGAAGGCAACGCGGGCTGACGTGAGTCCCTGGTCCCGCTATGTTTGGCAGAAGGGGGCACAAGGGTGCCTGCCGTGGGGCTGAGCTCTGTGCCCTGTTTCAGGTGGAAGCTCAGTTCCCGGCGTGGATCCGTCAGTTCCTGTCACAGTCCCGGAGGGATGGCAGTGCTGGGCTTGTCCTCCAGCAGGAAGACTTGCAAGTGGAGCTCCAGGCGCTGGAGCGTAAAATCCTGGACAAAGTCATGGAGGACAGGAGGCTGTCAGCACAGGATGCTGGGAGCAGAGTGGCCCTGCAGCAAGGGGGGACCAGGGGGGTGACGGAGGAGGTGAGTGTTGGTGACTGCATGTGTGGGATCAGGGGCTGTGTCCCACACTGTGTGTGTGAAGGGGGGTGGCACGTGTGCCTAGTACATAGCAGAGCTGTGGGACTGCCCTTATAGCTGGGACATCGACCGTGGGCTCACATCCCACCTGGCAAGAGCATCCCTGAAACTCCTGCATCCCTGAAACTCCTCCATCCCTTCTCTGCTGCTCACTTCCGCTGAGGTGTGCCTGCACCCTGCTCTGGAAGGGGTCACTGGCAATATCTGCATGCCTGTGGGGCTCTCTCTGTCTCAAAATCCAGGCTTCTGCTCACATATCCGTCACTCAAAAGGCAGAGCAGATGCCATCAAGGTTTGAGCATCTTGTTTACCCCTATCTTCAGCAGCACCGCTGAGTCACTTGGGGCAAAGCATTTCAGGGGAATGACACCAAAGGAAAAAATGAGTCTGCTTGCTTTGGAAACTGTTGTTGGCAATTCCCTATGGAGGTAGTGAAGGGGAGGGATCAAAGCTGGGATTTGCAGTCGCTGCAGAGCTTTGTGCACACACAAAGTTTAGACCCACAGTGGTGCTGCAAGGTCCCAGCTCCTGGGGCTGGGTTTTGGCTCCAGAAGGATGCTCTGGCCAGCTCCTTTTCTGGATGGGGGGGAGTTCCCATCAATCCTGCAGGATGGCGCAGGAGAGGCCAGCTGATGACGCTGGGGAGGACTGCGTGGGCTGTGAGGTTGTGTCTGGTACCTGCTGGGGAACACTCCTCCTCCCCTAGGCCTACCCCTTCTTTTGGGACAGGACGGGCAAGCCCAGTGTGCCTGGGCACTGCCCCTTCATGCACAGCTCCTCTCTGGGCTTATTTTTAGCAGCCTCTAACAAGGCTTCCCAGCCAAACGCGTGTCCTCTCATTCCTGCCGCAGTGATTCATCCCCTGGCTGCTTGCAGGAAGGTCCTTGCGCCCTCTCCATCCCTATGGGGCGGAGGCGGGTGGGGGGCAGGATGCCCACCCTGGCCCTTTCCCCCTTTCACTCTCTGCTCTCCCACAGCAAGTGCATCTCATCGTGGACCAGGCCCTGAAGCGCTACAGTGAGGACCGTGTGGGGATGGTTGACTATGCCCTGGAGTCAGCGGGTAAGGGGTGTGGGATGAGCTGACCATCCTGGGGAGGGGACCGCATACCTGCTGGTATGCAGCTTACCTGGTGCTGTCCCCTCTCTATGTCAGGGGCCAGTGTCATCAACACCCGCTGCTCAGAGACCTACGAGACACGGACGGCGCTGCTGAGCTTGTTTGGCATCCCCCTGTGGTACCACTCGCAGTCCCCCCGTGTTATCTTGCAGGTGGGCACCCTCAGGGTGAGAAGGGAAGGGCCGGCCGGGCTGCTTCTCTTGGTGGGTTTTATTTGGCTCCTGCTCTAAGCAAGCGGCCAGGCTGATGTCGGGGAGAAAATGGCACTGATGGTGGTAACGTTGCTGGCGTCTTGCTCTTGTGCTTGTAGCCAGATGTCAACCCTGGGAACTGCTGGGCGTTTCGTGGGTCCCAGGGCTTTGCTGTCATCCGTCTCTCCAGCATCATTCGCCCCACAGCCGTGACACTGGAGCACATCCCAAAAGCTCTCTCGCCCAGTGGAACCATCCCCAGTGCCCCCAAGGACTTCGCTGTCTATGTGAGTGACCTGAAGGGAGGAGCAAGGGGGCACAGTGGGAGGGTGCCATGGGAGAGGGTGCAGGAAGAGAGGGCTAGTGAGCCATATACCTGGTGTGGGGTGCTCTGGTGTGGTTGGTCTCACACTGAAGAGGGGGAAGAAGCAGTAGTGAGGGGGAGAGAGAGAGCACCAGGCTTCAGGAGGGGGTTTGGGAAGCACTGGAAGAGGGGATTGAGCAGATGTAACTCTTGGTCTCTTCCCCCTCATCCTTCCCCACTGGCCCCTGTCCCCATTTGTCTGTTTTGGCCTGGAAGAGCAGGAGTGGAGACCAAGTGTGCTTGCGCCTCCATCTCCCTCTTCTGCCCTGGGTGCACCTCTGGTCTCCCTCTCTGATCACCCCCTGTTCTCCCTTTCTGCCTCCCTGCCCCTCCATAGGGTTTAAAGGAGGAGGGAGAGGAGGAAGGCCTTCTCCTTGGGCAGTTCACGTACAACCACAACGGCAGTCCCATCCAAACGTTTTACTTCGAGGTAAGTGCTTTGCTCTCGGAGCACCTGACCCCAAGAAGACAACGGGACCTCTGGGCTCTCCAAGCCCCAGAGAGCTCTCAAGGGCTCAGGTTTTTCCTTCCCCCTCTCCCCAAGGATGACACCATTGGCACGTACCAGCTGGTGGAGCTCCGGGTGCTGAGCAATTGGGGTCACCTCGAATACACCTGCATCTACCGCTTCCGTGTGCATGGGGAGCTGGCGCACTGACCCCAGCGTGGGATGAGGATGCTGCCGGGCTGACAGCAGGAGAGGTTCGTCTGGGTCACCGCTTCGCACGTAGAAACCCTGGGATGTGCCAGCAGCTGCTTCCCACAAGAGCTGGGGTTTAAGGGGTGAGGCTTTCACTCTTCCAAGGACTGGGATGGCAAAGCAAGAGCATCCCACGTGGGTCCTGGCGCAGCCTGGCTTGTTTTAAGTGTGTATTAGACACTTTAACTTTTTAAAGCTCCTTTCTTATCGGGTCTGCGTAGTTCTTCATCCCCACTGCCCGCTCCTTTCCAATGGCGTGCCTAGCGTTGCCAGGGCTTGGGAAAGGGGTATGGAATTTTGCCATGTGCTTCGTGCAGGCTCGGGTGCGATATGGTGTATGGGACTGTGGTGACCGGCTCGGTGCTGCCGGAGTAGGTAGGAGCCGGCAGTCGCAGCCACTGCCTCTCTCCCTTCCACACAGGGTCATTTCTCCTGCCTTGGTGTTGGGTTTGGTAGAGATCTCCAGGTCTCTGATGCTGAGCTGGCAGAGGGGAAATAAGACAGTATTAGTGAAGTATTAATGTAAACTAACGGTTCGGGGTGCCAGGAGGGGAGGAATTTGGCACGTGGTGGTGGCACAGCCTGCCTCTGCCCTGGTGCTGCTGTCTGTCTGCTCAAGCCCTCCTGCTGCCAGCGGCTGGGTATTGGCAATGCCGTTGGCTTCCCTGGCTGGCTGCTCCCCAGTGTTAAGCTTGATGATGCTATTGAAAACTCCTGTGACCTGCTTTCCTTTTGGGTTTGTTCTGGGGTTTGGGGTGGGGGAGGGAGGTATTTTCCAGGTGGGGTTTTGGGGGTTTTAATTTTTGTAGTAACAAACTTTAAAAGCCTTTTCCATGTGATTTCTACTTAACCAGAGAATGTTACGTGATGCCGCTTGGGCAAGTGGCTTAGATGCAAAGAGGGCTAGAGCTTTGTTTAGTAGGAGAATAGTGCACACACAGTAGGATAAGCTAGAAGGAGATGAGCAGAGCTATTTAAAATACAGGCCTTGAGTTACTGGTGGCTTGGTAGCTGAACCTGGGAGACAAGGTCCTCCATGGGCTGCTGCCTGGCAGGGGGATGGAGATCCTGCCCTCCTTGCTCCGGAGACATCCCCCGAGACTGCGATGTGTGGCTGTGGCCTCTTGTCCATGGCTGCATCTATGTATAGGTGACTGTCTGTAGTGAGCTGGAGCTCTGCCCCACTCTCTCCATGGGTGGGAGATGGGGCAATCCCCAGGGCTTGCAGGTGCCAGCATGCTCCTGCACCTTGGGGAGCAATGGGGCCTCCCCCGACCTGCGGTGCTCAGGGCTGCCTCTGTCACCTCCTGGTCTCCAGTGGCAGATGGCTGGCACAGGGTGATCTCCCTTTCTCTTGGAAGGGCTCCCTTTCCCTGCTGCCTCCTCCTGACCGGCATGGCTTGGTTCCCTGACCATGCTGGAACAGTATAGGGAGTTCTGCCTGCAGTGGGCATGCAAATCCTGCCTCTATCCATAGGGGTGTGATAAGGGGCAGGGGACTGCAGGAAGGATGCATGGGGACCTTCCCTGAGCTGAGGAGTGCCAGGGCCATCTGGCCACTCTGCTTCCTGGCTGCCTGCATCACCCCTAGTTTGGCTTACATTCTTGGATGGCATTTAAAGCCTCCACCTTTGTCTTGTATTTTGTTGAAATAAAAGCTAAAGGGCTCATGTGTTTTGGCCCTATCTGATGCTGGCATCATCCTTCCCCTGGCACCACCAGCAGTTAGGGATGCACAATGAATTGAGTCTCATATGGTCTTTTCTGCTTGAAGCACTGTAGGGTGAGGGATAAAGAGGAGGGGAACGGGCTGAAGAAGTGTCTCCCTTCAGCATGCTCTGATGTACGCTGGGCAGAGGGGCTGAGCCCTGACCCGCTCCATTCCAGATGGGAGGGGATGAGGGTGCTGTTAGCACATCCCTTCTGGAGGGGTCTTCTTGCTCTGAGCTAGAGATGTGAGCCTGAAGCGTGCAGCCCCATCTCCAGGAGCTTAAAATGACCCCATGGAGCTCCCTGCAGCGCTGGGAGGCCCTGCTGCTGGGAGAAAGCAGATCTGCAGCCAGATCCAGCGAGGATAAATTCTCTCCTATATTGAGCATGGTCTTAATTCTTGGCAGCCACAGCCAGAGTTATTTTAAACTTGTCTACAGCTGCCTGCTTGCCTGGGAGTCATGTCCGTGGGTGCCCTGCGCACATGGCGTTGTGCTTTTATAAATGCCTAGACCTGGTCTGGGTTGGGTAGAGCAGCTCCTGTATTTGAGTGATAGAGGGCAGAGACGAAGCTCTCCTCCTTCCCCAGGGGTTCTTTGGCTGCTGGAGCAAATGCTGGAACCACAAGGCTGGAAAACCCCTTTTCTTATTTCCCTTCTAGCTCCCTGCCCTCTGGGTTGGGCTGTCAGGATGGACAGGGTCTTCTTGCTTTTGTGGTAAATCAGGCATGGTGGTGAGAGGTGGGAAAGGGAGAACCTCTTTCCCCAAGAATGGAGCTGGAGCTCGGTCTCTGCTTCTTCCAAGGGGCTGTTAACCACTGGCTCTGAGGTAGGGAGCATTTGGCCTTACAGGGCAAGCTTGCTCTGTCCTGTGGAGATTAAAGTATCCTGTTCTGAGGTAAAAACCCCTGGAGCCATCAGTGAGAGGTCACCTTGGGGTTTATGCCCCTCTCCTGGCATTAGTGTTGGCTTTGGAGGTCTCCATGAGGAGTCCCAGGAAGGCATGGTGAGACTACACGTGGTTTGTCAGCACCCAAGCTCTGCTCACGGGTGCCAGGCTGCAGCCAGAGCACTCAGGCAGCTGCTCTCCGTTGCTGCGACACCTTCCTGAGCTGCAGAGGGAAAGAAGGCACATCAAACTGCTGCTTCAGCACGTGCATCTCTGCCCAGAGGTATTTCATCCTCATGCTGCTGCAGATGAGCCTGGTGAGGCAGGAGAAATGGGAAACAGCTGTCAGAGCAGGTTCCCCTTATCTTACCCCATTTCTCTCCTCTGTTCTCCCTCAGTTTGCCCTACACAGGAGATGAGTTTGTATTTGATACTGTAGCCTGTTGCAAATGCTGCACTGTTTTGTTCATTTTATTTTTTAATCAACAGATTGTAATTTATGCCTATGCAAGAAAAAAAAAGACCAAGACAAATAAATTATATCAAAAACTGCTGTGAGTGTTTTGGGTGTGATGTAGGTGAATTTGCTGGTGGGAATGATGCACAAGCTATTCCTGTAGCTTTTCTATGTGTTCTTATGGCAAATCCTTGTTTTCTAGCCTGACACACTAACTCTAGGGGCAGAAGTTTTTACACCTTGTTATCAAACAGACTCTGGGATGCAAAACCTGCATGGAGTAATGATGAAAACAAGACTCAAAAGTCCTAAGGAATTCAAGTCAGTGGTGGTCCATGGTTGCATGCTCAGTCTATCCAGCCGTGACCACCACCCACTCCCTGGACATCCATTCATATTGTGCCTTATCATGGATAGGAGTAGAGCCAGGCTGGGCCCTGAGGAGTGGCAAGTGAGACTGAGGCAGCAGGGAAGGCAAGGACAAAGCCTGACCTACCTCACAAGTTAAGGGTAGCTGCAGGTTGCTCTCTTTGCTTGAACACGGGCTCTAAATTACTCAGCGGGCAGCTAAAGAGCAAGTAGAAAGGAAGTACTTAATTGTTCTCACCATGAGGAAGTTAACCTGAGTATAAAGAAAACTGGCTGCAGAAAGAGTTATTGGACTGGCTTAAGCTTGAGAGAGTCACACCAGTATCTGCTTAACCAAGATGGGCTGGAGGCAGGCTCACGTGGAGGTGTGCCCATGCAGTTCTTCACTGGCTGCCCTAGGGAAGGGTGTTCTCTGCCGGCCCTGGACCAGCCCTCTCGAGGAGCAGGAGAGGGGATGCATGTGCCTTTCCTCCATCTACCACCAGCTCCCAGTCCAACACTTACCTTTGAAAGAGCTGTGCAGGGCAGGAACAGCCTTCCTGAACCTCTGAGAACAACTGAAGTGGCAGGAAAAGATCCATTCCAAGCCCTGGAGACTCCTGCTGTATTTACACAAACAGGTGAGGTGCAAGTCCTAGCGACAGCACAGGGAGCACAAGCTTACACAGGCAATGGAAGTGGTGTGCTGTAACTGCATCCTCTGCCAAAGCATCTCCTATGGAGCTGGCCTCAAGTGATTTGCTATAGCAGTTCTTCACACAACATAGCTCATACCATGTTAAGTGTTCTCATTTCATCTCTCTGCCACCAAGACGCACTTTAAAGCTGTCAGGGCTATACATATACAAAGGCTCAGCAGCATTCTCCTGTGGTGTGGTGTGGTATGGCACGGCATGCCCTCCCCTGCCTTCACTACAAATGGAGCGAGCAAAAAAGCCTGGTGCCAGGCCAACCCTCTTGGTCTGGCTTTCGGCATTGCAGCAGCAAGCGCTGGTTTTCCAGAAGGACAAACTGCAACAAGACATACTTTAACTTGGAACAAACTTCTTTAAAATTTATTTTATAGATCACACCAGCCTGAGTGATCTTTGAATGCTGGTCACAAAAGAGAGATCACACCACCTCCTTTGCACAAACTGAAGTAAATCCTCTTCCAGTCTCGGCAGTCTCCTTCATTCGGAGCACAAGGAATGGAGAAAGAGAAAACCGCCTTGCGTTCCCTGCTCCACTCAGATGCAGAGGGCAGTGAAATCAGATGCAGTTTGATGCTGCTACAGGGCCAGAACACAACCCAACCAGGCTCCCGTGCCCTGCTTGGCAACACTTCGCACCCCCTTCACAATGCGGGTGCTGTTAGTGTTGTAGCTGCCTATAGTTCCTCCCTCGCCAGGAGAGTGCTGGTATTTAGGCACATAGCTTGGAAAGGACTGACTGACCTCCCCTTTCACCACTCTCAAGCCACAGCAGTCCCTAAGGCAAAGTACCCACATCTCCAAACCACGTCCCTCACCTCTCCCATGCCACTTAATGCTCTTGGAGTGCTGGTGCTGGCACTGGGAGACGTGCTGTTGCTCAGTCAGCTTGAAAGCCTACCTCAAATCACAAGGTGAACCGGAATGAACTCCACACAGGTGCCACAGTGAGAAACAGGAACAACCCGCTAAGGAGGAGCAGACACCTCACAGTCACCCTCTAATTAGAACAGAATCCTTCACTGGAGGAGGAAGCCCTCAAAGAAATCGATGCTGACCGCACCGGCTGGGGTGAGCACCGATTTGCTGAGGATGCCACCTCCTCCCTCAAAATGCTCCCACACTTCCACAACTCACCACAAGCTGGCAGAGGAGAACTCCTGTCCTTGCAGGAGCCAAGTGAAGAGGCAGGGTTAGAAGAGAGATCTAAATAGGCAGGGAATTGATCACGTGTGTACAATCCAGGGTTAACGAACATCGTAACAATGAGGTTAATTCAAAGACTGTGCTTGCAGGGCCTTCCTATAAAAGCCAAAATCTGGCATTAAGAAGAAAACATACAATCTTTTCAATTTTTCTTTTTTAAGAAAGAGAGAAAAATCATCATGTACTTCCAAACCTGAAAGCACTTCTGTAAGTTCAGTACCAATTCATCATTGCCCTCTTCGGCCAAGAGGGGAGAAGACAAATCCTACCGCTGTCATGGCAAAGTTTGGCCAGTGAGTTCCAGAAAAGATTTAGGAAACATTGGAGTAAACAAAATCAAGGGGAGGTCATATTTGCCTGGTGTCTCTGTTCTAGAGGAGTGTAACCACCTGTGATCTCTGTCCATCGAGGTGAGGCGGCTTTCTCTGGCTCTAGAGACAGGGCACATGTTCCTACAATATATTCTTAATACTGTCAACTGAGCTGCTGCAGCCTTGAGAGGCAGCTT
Organism: Loriculus beryllinus; assembly: GCA_039877255.1. Classification (NCBI taxonomy): domain Eukaryota; kingdom Metazoa; phylum Chordata; class Aves; order Psittaciformes; family Psittacidae; genus Loriculus; species Loriculus beryllinus. The sequence continues at coordinate 35,071 of JBCJKH010046814.1, read as the reverse complement.
TGATTTAATCCAATGTGCACTGAGCAAACAATGAGGAAAAGCAGCATGATGGGAAGGGGAACAGGATAGGCAAATGCCTGCCCATTTAATTTGTCTCTAAATAAAATCTTAAGTGCTATTAATGTATTTGAGAAGGTTTTTCAGTACAGGATTCCCCAACATCGAGAACTGCTTTCCAATTTGTTTCCCTGTCAGATTCTTACCATCTCCTTCAAACTTCAGTCACTACAACATTGTATTAAACCCACTTAGAAAGAGAATCCAGAAATTTGGCACGGGGCCTCGGTGGTGAGGAAACAATGCCCTGTGGAGCCATCCTAAGCAAGGTGTTCTAACCTTCGCAGGTCTGAAATTTCCAGCCTCTGATAACCCCTGGATCTGAGACAGCAAAGAGGAGGAGAGCAGCAAATCCTGTGGACAGTAATGGGGGGAGGGAGGCGGGAGGCAGTTAACTGGCTCTTTGCAGTTCTATGCAGACTCTCCTCTCATCTTCATGCACACAAAATATAATAAAAACTAAGAATAAAAACTAAGCCCATGATGTACAAAAATGTGTCAACAGGGGGAGGAGGAAGGTGTCAGTTACTCAGTTCCGTGTGTCTCATCACCTTCATTAGCTTATAAATTATTCTCCTCTCCACCGCTTCCTTCAGAGAGGAGGGACGATTCTTCTGCAGCCAATCAGCTGGATGGGTTTTGGTTTAAGCTGCTCTCGATCTTTTAGATAAGAGATGAAGGGAAGGGGAGGAATTCCTCAGAGGGAGGAGTAAGAAACTTCAGCAGCCACTGGCAGGAGTCACACAGGCTCCCTGAGACTTCACTTTATGGCGCTGACCTCCACGTCGCCGTCCTCCTCCTCCGACTTTAGACTGAAAAACAAGAAGATGCACTTTAATGCACAGCAACCTTTGATTCAGAATCCAGATGGATTACATACACATCCGGACAAGCAGGAGGGCAGTTGTGAGTGATCAGCTTCCTACCATTGCAGGAAGGAAATAAGACAGGCAGACACATCATGAAGAAAGGAGAGACAGATACCCCGTGAAACTCAGTCCTTCAAGCTGGAGAGGACCTGATTTCCTAATTTTCTGAATGCTTCACTCCCATGAGAGTAATCAGATACCATGGGGCTCAGCACCTGGGAAATTGAGGCCTCAGGCTCCCTTGGCTTTATGCAGAATGGAAGGAGAGACCCTGCCCCCGTTCCTGTTTTTAACCTGACCCTGTTCCCAGCCTCAGGCCAGCAAACCCACCGTTCTCTTTTAAAGCAGCCAAATACCTTATTGCCCTCACGGATGTGGGGCTCTTCATCCAGTGCAGGCTGAGGGGAAGCAGCAAAGAGAGAGAGAGGCAGAGGTAAGCAAGAACAAAAGCAACACAGACTCTCAGGGGGAGGAGGGAAACAGGAAGCTGGGAGCACTGCTTGCAACCACAGTGATGCTACATCAGGACAAGAAGGAGATGGGGGATCAGTTAAGAAGCCACAGGCAAATGAGAGAACCCCTGGCAGAGGGCCCTCTTTCAGCAGTCAGTCTGCCTCAAGAGGGCTTTATTTGACCAATGGCAACTAAGATAGCTAAAATTAAGGGGGGTAACACTGACCAAATCTCAGTCAGTTCCTGAAATTTTCACGTACTAGAAAAGCATACTACAAGGAAAAGACCTTTCTTCTACCAGTAATAAAGCTGATAAATAGCTCCCAAAGCCTGCAATTAGAATTGAGTTCCTTTCAGACCAGAAAGGTCAGGTATCCTTCTTGGACAAGCTGAGATGAGAAGTACTAACCAACAAAACAACCTAGATGGATTTCTTTAGAAAGAGATATGTTTTTCCCTCTTAGATATCTTCATCCTCCCTCCTTGACAGTGCAAGTGACCTGTGCCTAACAGTAATACTTAGCTCGTAATTTCTCTAGTGTAGGGATGTTCTACCTCTCATTCAGAAAGCAGAAATGTATTTTGTGGCTGGTTGTTAGATGCTCCACTAATTCAGTTACTGGGTGTATGGACAAGCTTCTTCATTGTGAGCACAGTCAAGTAGTAAAACAGGTTGCCAAGGGAGGCTGTGCAGTCTTCCTTCTTGGAAATTTTCAAGACATGACTGGATAAAACCCTGAGCAACCCTGGTCTGACCTCACAGCTAATCCTTCTTATAGCAGGAGGTTAAAGTAGACACTTCCTGAGGTCCAACCTGAATTGAGATCCAACCTAAGCTGCTAGCTGCTGAAAGGTCAGCCATGAGCAGTCATCCAGCCATCAGAATTTTGCTTTCTGCTCTGAGACTACTCGTATTTCTCTGTTTCTGTAGCACATTGAGTTCCAGAGTGGAAAATGCCTGTGCTTTAGAGTACCCTTCCTCCAATAGATGAAACCAGGATGTAAACAGCTAGGACAAACATGGTATTTTCCTCACCAATGACTGCAGGGTAGGAGGTGTCAGTGGCGCTGCGGCTGTTGAGGGGGCCTCGTCCCCAGCTGGTGGGCCCCCGGACGCTGTCCCAGCTGGGGGAACACCATCCTCTCGTTTCGTAACGGCTCCCTTCTTGGTTGACTGCATCTTGATCTGCTGTGGCTTGGAGTTCATTGGGGAGTTATTGGTGGTCTGGAGTAACTGCAAATTGCAAAAGGAGAGGCCAAGATCAGCATTAAAATACCTGGGCCAATCTGGTAAGGTTCAATGCTGCTTTTTAACAAAAAAGCTCAGGAGAATTCATACCAATAGCCATCAGGAGAAGAACGCAGCAGCAGCTGTTCAAAGAAACCTCGGCCTCTGAGCTGCCCTCAAGTACCCTTACAGAATGGAAAGGACCACTCAGCTGAGGTGACACTCAACCCTTTACAACAATGACTCAAAGGCACCAGCTACCAGAAAGAGACTGAGCTACCACAGAGAGATCAGCTACTGTCAGAAAGAGACCGAGCCTGAGGAACCAGAGGCATCTGGCTCACCTTCCACCTTCACATTCCTTCATTCACACCAGCTAAAGACCCACCACACAACAAAGCACACCGCTCATGCGTAACCCATGGGCTGACGTTTGCGATCGAAGGAATGCCTCTTCCCTCATATTCCAGAGCTATTCAGATTATCCTGCTGGCTTCTCAGTGCCAAAAGCAGCTAATTGGGAAAAAAAAGATAAAACTCTTCAGACTTTACCTTAGTGATGGTACCCACAGCTTTGGTGCGGCCTTCACGGAAGACCAGTCGCTGGTCTATGTGTAGGTATTCCGGGGTTTTGATGAAGCGGAAGTGCACCGTGGCTTTGTCCCCTGTCCTCAGGCAGTCCTTGTCCATGCTGAGAATCGTGGCTGTCTGACGGATGCTGCCACAATGCACTGTGAATGGAATGCATGATGGCATTCAGCAGCCAGCACCATCAGGGGAATAAGCTCCAGAGACATATTTAAGGCAGCTCTTGCTACCGTACAGCTAACAGGCTGAGTACGAAATGTAAAAATCTACCGTGTAGCAAAAACTATAGGGGTCACACAGATGCCTTTGGTCAGTCCTCAGAAAGAAAACACTCATAAGCTAGAACAGTCGCCTCCAAATGGAGATTTTCCTGAAAACCCTCAGCAGAATCCTACACACCAAGCAGCTGGAACTAAAGCACTCAAAATGAGTCCTTCCATCAACATTTGAAGCTGAACAATCTTTGCAGTGTGGAGATCTGTCTCAGGCAGGCTCTAAGTACACTTGGAGTCACACATTCCCTTTTTACCTACAGCCTCCCCCATTCTCTGTCAGATCCCTCCCCTCTCTCTAACACATTGCTGGCAAAGGTAAAAACACGAACTACGGCGTATATTCAGTTTCACAGACTCACAGGAGCAAAATTACCTCAGGCTAGAACTGATGTAAACTGTTACCACTGGAAAACAAAGGTGAGACAACACTGAGACACGTACCCATGGCTTGATACCGTGGGCTGATGGTGGTGGGATGATGGAGCACCAGAATCTCTGCTTCAAACTCCCACGATGCTTGTGGATTCAGGCGGGGTGACACCATCACCATGCCTTTCCGGATGGAAGAACGCTTGATCTGAAAAGCAGAGACACATAAAAACTTGGCTGATTCTCCGGGGAAAAGATTTGCTTCTCTGGCTGACTGCATCCAGAAGAATCCTAAGGGATTTCACAGATGCTCACCAACTCATGCTCACCAAAAGGCAAAGCAAGAACTGTTTAGCATTGTGTAATGATGCTATGCAAAGGCTGCAAAAATCAAGTTCAGCTGAATTTTCTAAGGAAGCTTTAAAGTGCTGGGAATGCCTGACAGTGACACAGAAGTTTTTAACTCACTGATCCTTTAAAAGCAAAACACACAGCCTGCTTGTGTATTATTCAAGCAGACGATCCCTCTGAAAGTGTGATGTCTGTTAACACAACACGATAAGCCTGAACACATGAAGTTTGGTATAGCCTAAATTATATCCCCTTAAAATCAGTGCAGCATTTATTGACAGAAACCTTCTGCAAGAGGAATCACATCAAATGTTGCTAATTGTTAAACCCCAAATCATACAGTTGGTCCTACAAGCTGAGAGGAATAGTGCAAATACACTGTCCAGGACATTAATGCAGTTCTAGCACAAAGGGAAACTTTTCTTCCAATGCCTCCACTTTGTTAGACATCTCCAACACTAACCCTCATTATCTTGGGTCCTACTGCTACCACCTGCCAGCTGCCAGGTGGAACAATTGGGATGTGGGACCCAAAAAAGTTCTTAGGGATTTTATTCAGTTGCAAAATGAGGCAGCTGAGGTTTGCAGAAGCAGTCTTATTGCAGCAAGTCCAAGAGTACTCTGAGGGTTTAGAACAGACCATCTCACCTTTTTCAAAGCAAAGGAGGCAGTCTGGCCTCCCCGCACTTCTTTGACAGGCATTCTCTTGCGGTGGATGGACTTGACAGCAATAGGCAGGAAGTTGCCAAGGGGATCTGGCCCCAGCAGCAAGGTGTCATTTAGCTTGATGAGGCCTCTCAGTGTTGTCCCAGACACCACTGTTCCTACACCCTACACCAAAAAAAGGAAAAACAGTAAGTGGGGTTACTTGACCACACTAGCAGAACAGCTCTAGAACTCCCCTCTCTAGGGAAGATACCTTCTTCAACCTAGAAGAGGCAGAAAATTCTTCCAAATAGCAAGCCCCTTACCGGGACAGAGTAAGTATCATCTATCTGGAATTCTGCTGGCTCTTCTTCCCTGTAACTAGTCCGTGGAGACAAAAGATTCAGAAACATCTTCAGCAAATCTAGGTTCTCCCCAGTGACATTGGAAATCTGGAAAATGGGGCACATCCTGTAAAGGAAAATGATGAAAACGGAGTTAGCTCACCTCCCTGCCTGGGATTCCATGTGCAGGAGACATCCAAAATCTTGGGACTGAATACACAGTGCTAGGAAGGGAGAGCCTGGCAAGCAGTCAGATGCACAACACCCCACTTTTGTAAACCTGTAACATTGCCTCTGCCTTCTAATGACATTCAGGAAAAGGTGTAAGGTTCCAAGACTGAAGGAAGCCGAATACCCTGCCACCTTCTGCAAACTGCCCAGAAGCAGCTTCTCACTTGTCTCAGAGAGGGGAACACAAGCAGGTCAACCTCAGAATCAACACATTCTTATGGAATCAACACACCACATGGCAGATGCAACCTTCACACATCTAAACAATGAGACTCTCTTTCTGAATCTTCTCACCCAGTCTCCAAATAGGATCAAAAGAGAAACAACTCTCCTCTACTCCCATTACCTCTCTGAGCTGAAGTTGGAGGCTGTTACAATGACATCATCCTTGCTCTGAACCAGCACGGGAATCTTCCTGCACCCTGGGGACTTCAGCAGTCGCTGTAACAGCTTCAGGGTTTCTTAAAGGGTGAAATGAATATTGTTAGGGAAGCATCTCCCGTCTTTGCAGATCTCTTTTGTGGGATCTCTCCCCAAAGGGAGACCGGTGCTTTTGTCACAAATAGACAGGAGAAGATGACTAAAGGTGTGTGAGTGAGACTATGAGTTTGCTACAGCCCAGGTGGGACTTAGGAGCCATTCCATCTTCCATTTCATGCCAGCTAGCCTGCTGCCAAGCAACACCATACATGAACAGGCATACATGTTTGCATCTGCAAGTGCAACGCTGTGAAGTGGACTTTTTATAGCTGTCTATTAAGTATCTTTAAGCAGTTAAAAGATATTTCCTCTTCCTAGAAAGGGTTTTTCATATTGAAATCAACGAAACCCAGCAGCACTCAGGAATTGGAATATTTGAGAACATGTGAATTAGAAATCAGTGTTGGCCAAACAAAACTTGGCACGCTTTCTCTGACAATCAACCTGCCCTAGAAGGTTAGAGAAGCATGAAAGGGGCAAAGATCACCATCACAGACTGGGACAATGTAGATAGACCAGATCCAGAAATAAATATTTTGGGAGAAATGTCAGGGCTCCCAACTTCGATCTTTTACCTCTTTTAAATGTATTTTCTAAGCCTCATACTTATCAGCCAGCAGGGGCATTAACCTGATGCACTGGCATCAGCCTCCTGCAAAGTGCCTTACAACAGATGAGGGGGAAAAATAGGCGAGTAAGGGCTTAAAAGAGCAAATCATTTATATTCTACAATTGTCATCCAATTAGACGGTTTTTGTGAACAAATAATTGCCTATGGGAAAGTAATGTTTTGGATACAGAAACACAAACATCTAATCATGCCATCTGCTCTTCACAGACACATTTGAGTCAAATCTTGTGTCTAATTTAAACAGAACATGACATGGGAATGGCTTCTCCCAAAAGCAGCTCTTCTCACCCTGAACCAAATGTTCTCCTTTCCTAGTTATTATCTTATGGCTAGGCCTTATATTTATTTGCCAAACATATGTTATAGAGACATTTAGATTGCATTCTGATCACATGCATCTGTTTACCTGAAACATAGTTAGGATTTTTACAATAATGAACTAACCACAGACAATGAACTAACCACAGACAGTACCAGGAGCATTCACTTTCCTGATTCTTAGGATTGATTATAAAAAAAACACCCCCACCATTGCTGCAATTAACCACAGCATGCTCCTGGAGCTGTGGGAAACACATCAAGAGAATTTTAAAAGTGAGAGCTGGCCACAGCTTGGAAAAAGCATAGGTTACAGGGACACTGCTGGGGTTAAAGGTGTTGCTTTAACTACTGCCAAGCAAAAAGGTCACTAGCCCCCTAGCCCCTGCTGCTCACTGCCTTCCCTGTTTGTCTAGTCCAGTCCAGTCCTGCTAACATAGCTCATATCTGCAGCTGCTCTGAACCATGTATTAAGTGCTGGTTGGTTGTTCAGACAGAGGAAGGAGCTGCTGTAGTTATGCCAGCTTATCTGAGAAGTACCCAGGTGAGCAGGATGTAACGAGCAGCTGCCCCTTCAGTTAACGGCTGCTGGTAAACAAGTTTGACTGCAACTTAAGTTCACATTCAAACTGTGGGCAAGGAGGAAAGCAGCTTTCAAGAGAACTTCCAGATTTTCCCTGCAGACTGAAATACCCAGAGAGAAAGCAAAGCCACAACCCTAATTGTATGCTTCTCCCTTCAGAGCTCAATTGAGAAAAACCATGTAGAAACATTTTAAGGTTGCCCAGCTGAGTCCCCCAACTTGGCTAATTCTGAAACAGTGACTATGAGTGAACTGCCTGCAAAACGGGCCAGGGAAAAGGACAGATCTCTGGAAGTGTTTAAGGTGGAGTCAAAACAGATAAAGCAGCTTTCCTCCAGCAGTAATTCCTCAACCAAAGCAGAGGACAACAGCACATTCAGAGGTAAGAAACAGCCCTGGAGAGAGCGTGTACGACTCACCTTGCAGGATGTTGGCAGGGCACATGTCAATCTTGGTCACCACAACAAAGACGGGAACATTAAGTGCAAGTGCCAGGCCCAAGTGCTCCTTGGTCATTCCAACAATCCCAGCATTACTGCCAACCTACACCAGGGATACAAGATACAGGGATGTAAACGTTCCTCCTGCTGTAAGCTGGGTTACAGAGAAAGCCTTGTGTCAGACATGCAGTAGGCTGTGATTAGGTTGTAGATGTGTCATTGTGACTGTATGAGCAGACCCATCTAATTTGAAGTGCTGTTAGACACTGGCTAAGGACTAATTTCTCCTCAGTTTTAACAAATTTTTCTGGAATTTAGAAATCTTTCAGTTTTCAAGAATCATATGTCTGCCTGGGACTGACAGTCCTGGGGCACTTGCCTCAGAGTCCTGGTGAGATACCCACAGTGGCTTCTGCTCTCCACTTCTGCAAGACGCTGCCTCCCTCCACAACCCCACAGAGACTTTGCAGTAGACTAGAAATTGAGGCTGTTAAGGCTGTGAACAGCCCCACTCCTGCTGGCACAATATATCCTTTCTGCTACCTACCATAAGCATGCAGAAGTCAGGTAAATGGCCAGTCATGCCAAAGACGGTGGTTTTCAGGTACTTTTCGTGACCAGCCAGGTCAATGAAAGTAATGACCTTGGTGGATTTCTCACAGATCTTTGTCCATTCCAAGCTGCCACCATGGCTGTCAGGCTTGTTCACCACGTTGCCCTCACTGTCGAAGCCCAGAATGTCGTTGCCCACACTGCTGGTGCGTCCTGACTCAATCTCATGCTTATGGCGGAAGAGTTTTTGCCGAGCAAAGCCTCGGCCATTGTCTAGTTCACCATGTGTCAAGACACCTAGCAATGTGCTTTTTCCTGCGTCCACATTGCCAACCACTGCTACCCTGGAGGGGAAAGCAAAAAGGAACCTGGTAAAATATAATACGTGAAGAAACAAACAACCAAAAAAAAACCCCAACCCCAAACATCATTGCTCCTGTAAATAACGAGTTTGCTCTCCTTAAACTTCAAGCACAGATTCAAAAATGTTACACCTTCACAAGCAGAGATTCTTTCACAGTTATTAGCTAACAGTGGAGGTCCCAGACTCTGAGGAGTGGGATGTGAAAGACTGTGGAAACAAATCACTGGTGTCCAGAACACAGTTAGACACTGCTTGATGCCATACAGCATATCTCCTCTATCCAGCATACACACTGTGGCAAATCAAAAGAAAAACTAAATCCCAACTTGGAATATCTCTGCCTTTCTCGTATTCTTCATGTTGCACTAGCACCAGGTGCTACGGAGAGCACAGAAATTTAAGTTGCTGTTCCCAGGAAAGGAAAAGCTCAAACAATGAAACATTCGTGGGAAAAGCCTCTCCTAGAACAATCTCCTTCCTTGTCTCTGATAAGGGTAGTTATTATGGCTGTTGGTAAATGTTGAAAATCCATTCCATCCATCTCAAGTCATGTTACACAAGCTATTATATGTTCATTAAAAGGTGACTTGGATCATCATAGTCTTGGAATAGAATTGATCCCTTAGTCAAAAGTACTGTGTTCCAGCAGTGTGCATATATGTACATACATACAGACACACGTGCACATGTGACTCCCTACTGGGATTCCAGCACACGAAAGATCCCCAAACTGTGAAGCCGTCACCCAGACAGCAACAGCCCTTGGTTAAACACAGGCAAACTTCCACAAACAGTCTGTTCACGAAACCGCCAGCAACAACAACAAAATGGCAATTTCATTAGCAAGGAGTGGTCAAGCTCAATTCCCTTTGTTGGGTAGCTACAACACCCAGACTCAAATCAGCGTTGCTGGCTCAGCATCACACACGGCTCACAGGGTAGAAATGCAGCCAGGCTGCTGACTAACCCTGCCTCCACCCGGCTCCTCACCTGACCTCCAGGAAGTCGTTGTCACCCACACGTTTCCGAACCAGGTAGTCCCGCACCTTTCCCCCCGCCTCCTGGTGCTCCCGGAGGAGGATCACGTCTGCCTCGATCTGCTCTGCCATGCTCTTCAACGTGGCATAGGATGCTTCCATGTCTGCCTCGCTCAGGCCGTATTCAGTCCCATCTAGTGCGATGTTGGGGAGACAAAGGACAATCAGCGAGCACCACCTTGCAATGGCCAGCAGCTGTGCCATTCTGCCTGGGACTTTCACACTGATTGGGATTTACATGTGGACTGGAAATGTCTGCCATGTAAACAGAATAAGCATCCTTTGCCCCAAATAAGTAAGGACTGTCTTCATGCTAAGTCTTCAGAGATACTAGAAAAGCAGCATCTTTCATCTAGACGAGTTTTCTTCGCAATTTCTACAAGCAAATACTTAGGGATTGGCAACAAGAAGCATTTCTGTCTGATTCCCTTACTTCACATGCTGAAGGTAGTTTGTGTGCAATCACATGCATGCCATTTGCTTCAGTCAGATAAAACATCTTCTCTCACATTGTAATCGAGGGAAAAGCATTAAAAGGAAAGCTCTGACCGAAACATCATCACAATTAACCAGTGAACGTGGGACCAATTTAAACAATCAGCTTATTTTATGAAACCACATCCCAAATACATATTTTCTGCAAGTCTTCCCTGCACAGCAATTTCATTAGAATCCTACATTCTCCAGTTAAAACAATGTTTTTTGGCACGTCTCATTGCCTTTGCCATGGCACTTGAAAGAATTGCTGACAGAGAAAAACAAAGAGGCACTTCTGCCTCTGAACAGCTCACCCAGGCAAAGAATTGACAGTGAGAGCAAGCCTGTGGCAACTATCGAGACCATTTCAAGGCCACCACAGCTCTTGGCTCCTCTCCTAACCCAGGTGTTGACAAGCTGCATGGATCTCAGACCAGAATCTCCTCTGTAGTAAAAAAAAACCCCAACAAACAAAGGTGGAAAGCCACACTGCACCTGGATGACCAAAGCTATTGCTGTATGCGCATTCATATGCATGGCTGACTCATCAGCTGATGAGCAGTAACTGCAGTTTGCATGAACTAATCAGCATTTTAACTACTGCACAGCTCTCCAACAAGTAGAGTTGCTGGGTGTTTTCTAACCTAGCTCATGAGCTGGCTGAGAAGCTGTTGAGACGGTGGAGAAAACAGAAAGCACCACGGCTGTGGTCTTGGGCTGTAGAAGGGGAATGAGTAGAAGACACAGGAGGGCAAGAGCCAAGGTATAAATGGAAAGAGAGAATAAGAGCAAAGGGATAAACGGAAGAAGCACTACTGATGATGCAGTGAACTTCCTGGCAGTCTTCACTTGCTTCTCAGTCATCTGAGTTGGGTACACATGACTATCAAAATCATAAACACTCCAAGTGAATGAGAAGCAGTGACAGTGGGATATCAAGGGATATCAAGATTTCTTTTTCTGTTGGCTATTGTTTCCAATTTACAGAAAAGATCCCCATCCTCCTTGACTACACAGCAACCCAAAATGAAGTTAGACGGTTTAGCTCGTACTTTAAGGTAAAAAAATGCCAACTTCTAAGTACATCAGTGCAACAATCACCGGTTAACATCCTCACAAAGTATCCTAAAAGAAAAAGCTGTTACTAGCCTGACTAGCTAGATCTCTGCTGCGAGTGTGGTTATCCCAAACACCAAGAATGAGAGAAACTCACTTGTAGACAAGAATATTATGCCTGTAATATTGGCCTTTTCTAGACTTCTCTTCTATGTTGGCTTTTTCACAAGACATCAAGAAATCACCAAAAGCACACAGTTCTGAAGTAACACAGCTCTCTCCCTCCATTATCTCAGCCAACCCTGGTAGTGATAACCAGGTTTTATACTCTCCTGCAAACTTCATAACTAGTAGAAAGTCTGATCATAACAACTTGATGTCCAGCAGATATCTAAGCTATTTGAAATGTGCCTTTAGCCTTATGATAGCCATAGACAAGCTTTTTGCATTCAGAGAAACAAATTTCAATTTCTAGCAAGGCCATGTTCAGTACCATCATCAGATGTAAATAGTCAGATTGTGGAGAAGACCAAAAGGCAATGTGTGCTAACTGCTAAAATCTGAAAAGGCAAATGATGCAGTCGCACCCAAGTTAATGTGATAATAAAGGCTTCATGCTGAGAAAAGGGAAACCTTTCTTTCCATAGTACAGACACACACTAACAAAGTCAGTCAGTAGCATGTATTTTGGTTATCCAAAGTACCTCAAATACATTGCTATGGGTTAAAAATATTGCTATTTAAAATGGAGAAGTGAACTAAACCAGACAGAACAAGACCTCTATCAGGCACTGAGGACACCGCTACTAAAACTGTTATTGTAATTTCAGATCCTTCATCTTTGTTGTTGGTGTGCCCAGACAACTTATGCCTTATTTCCAAAAAAAAAGCACTTGCATAATTTTATATAAAAAGTATGTTTAGCTCCACTACATAAGACAGCTGCTGGCAGGAATAAAACAATCTGTCCCATGTGTTCTCCTGTACTTTGTGGAGGTTTCCAAGTTTCAAGCAGCAGTCCACTTAGATGAAGTAGGTGCTTCGTGTAATTGCAATGGGTTTTGTTGCTTTCCTAAGGACGGTACACTCACCTGATCCTTGACCGATGACATAGATGGTCTCCCCACATCCCTCATCAATTCTCTCTGACATCTGCCGCAGCAAACTGTCATATTGCTCTGAAGTTGGACTCACCATCACCAGCTGGAAAGAAGATTAAATATCTATTTTCAGATGTCAAGCAAGCAATTTCAAAACCAGCTGCAGTTATAAGGACAATCGATCCGTGTACGTTATTGAAAGAGAAGAGCTCTTTCTCAAGGACCTCTTTTTGGTGGTTTGCTTTTGGTTGTTTTTATTAAACCAGCTTCACTGACAGCTATTTCCTTGTGACACTGCACAAGGTTATTTGTCTGAGCTCAGAGTTCATTTATGTTGCAAGATATACTTCAAAGCACGTAAGAATACCAACCATCTCTTTTTGAAGTAACCAGTGTTTGGAAGCCACATTTAAGTGAACATCCTACTTCTGTGTAATACATGTATCCATACAAGGAAAACAAAGGGGAGGAGACATTTCCTCCAAACAAATTCCTTAGCTGGGTATTCCAAAATCCACTACAGACAGTGCTGCTGCTTCCCCAGAGCACAACAGGACAGCCAGAGGAAATCAGCCAGACCTCGCTGCAGAGCACACCTAGGCACCAAAACCTAGCGCATCTCATGAGTCCTTCACATACTTGATCCCCCCTTTTGTTTTCTGAGTGGACAGAGGGGAAGGAGAAAACACAAATAAGCATTATTTTCAAACGCCTAACAAAACTCCAAGTACTACATGCTACAGTGCCGAGAGGCAGACGTAACGAAGCACTTTGTATGAGCATTTTTGGGCATTTCACCAGTGGAGAGCTGCAGTTTTGCAAGCCAGCAGTTGTGTTACCAACAGGCTTTGACTGCAGTTATTGCAACAACCACAACTTCCTTTGATCTCCCCTACTACAGAGGTAGCAAGAGGAGGAAAAAGTAGACAGAAACAAAGTGGAAAATGAGGACAAGAAAACAGCGCTTTAAGGATTTGTCTTAGGACAGCTGAGGACAGTTGCATAGAGTGGCCACAATGGTGACATGGCAGGGGCAGACCAAAGAGACCTCCATTACCCATTCAGGGCCACTGGTCACCTGCTCCCTGACTGCCTACAAACTTGTGGCTGAGCATCCTGGTACAGTGGCTCTCTAGCTGCTGCAATTGAAATATGCATTTCTGCTAAAAAAAAAACCACTTTTGGTACAAGTTGTAAAGTCTACTATCTACCAAGAGCCCTATGGGGAGGGACACTTGTGCCCTGCTACAACACTCAATGCAATCTGTATTTCCACTAGCTGTTGTGACGTACACGGTCTGAAATCATGCTCAGAACAATGTACTTTCCTTCTCTATATGTGAAGGCAAGTCTAAAATCTGTGCTAGATTTGCCTAAAACATATAGTTCGCAGCAGTTCATAATGACTACATCTTCAAGCCTGCTCAACATTCTCTACTAACACAGCCTGACTTGCTATCACAGCTAAACAATGTGTATTCAAGGAAGAACTACCTCTACTACCTACATAGTTGATGAAGACCTTTATTAGGAATTTAGAATGTAAGGGAACTCAAACACCCACAAACAACACTTAAGCAGCTTTCAAAACTATAGCAACGCATGCATCTGGAAAACTGAAGCACAGACAGCAAGCAGTTAAGCATGGTTGGAAGCTTTAAGGCAGACAAAGCAACACTCTCGAGTGTTAAGGGTCCCACAAAGTATTATGTGATGTATGTGTCTGCAAGGGCCAGGCAACTACAACAGAGACCTTTACGTGCCTCTGAGACACATGCCCTAAATCTTTTAATTGCTTGGCATGGTCTGCAAAGGGTAGCAAAGCACTCCAATGTGGAAGGCCACATAATCTTTTTACTTCATGCCACAAACGACTGAGTTTTGCCTTTATTATTTGTTCTTTTGGGTTCGTTTTCTTCTTAAAGGAGATCACTGGATGTAAACGTATTCAGATGGAAACCAGCAACTGTTCAGAGGCTTGATCAGGACAGAAATGGAAGGCTGTGTGTTGATATGTAGAGCATGTTTTGCCCAGCAAGCACTTTCAGGAATTCCTGGAAGCATAGCAGACGGCCTCACCGTTTAGGCTAGTGCACCAGCACAGACTGGGACTTGGGAAGATTTATTAAATAGGCTGTCATACGCATAAAGATCAACAAAATAACTGGCCACCAGTATAGAGCCACGCTAACTTCAGTTTCTTCAAGTCTCATCACCAGCTTTATTTTCCTATGAGTTCAAATGCTTCAGCAGTGTGCCTGGGCAGAGTGTTGTCTAAAGGGTGAGTGGGTATTTCAGATGAGCAGCTCTCTGTCACCTTTCTTCACGGTACCAGGTAGGAGGGCTCAGGGCTCAAACAGCAAGGTACCCACACACATCAGCTCAAAACACCATTCCCCCTACCCTGCTGCTTTCACTACCAGACAAGGTGCTGCTGAAGGGTGTTCCAATGGTAGACTGCCTCCAAAGCACACTCTAGGACCGATGAAGCTTACAGATGATGCAGTGTAGTGGGGTGTCAAGAGAAGGATGTGTGGAACAAATAGCAGCTTTCATGGATCACACCTTCCAGTGTCGTTCAGTGTTTCTAATGGCTTCTGCACCCACAGCCAGTTCTGCCGTTTCCTAGGTCACTGCAAGACTTTACTTTCTGTTTTGAAGATCTCTTCAGCTAGCTTCCTGGACACAGGGAGCCTGTTCTTTGCCATCTCTTTGGTCAAAAGAGAGGCCCTCCATCTTGGCCTCTCTGCTTTTTAGCTTTGAGCAATCCCCTCCATGTTTGAACTACATAGCTGTGTTTGTCAGAGGTTTTCACAGAGTCAAAAATTTCCATTTCTGTTCTTTCCACTTTGCCAGGCATTGAGCAGTTAACAGGAGGAGCCATGTGGGGTCTAGAAACCTCAGATTTCCTATAGGGCAAAGAAAGCAACAACCAGTTACTGTTTTATTCTTATGACAGCAGAAGGAAATACATCTCACAAGTTTGAGATGGCATCTCTAAAGTCCCTTCCCAATCTCTGGGGAGAGGTGGCTTTTCCCACCTTTCCTCTGATCAGCTTTGGGATTAACATACGCTAGAGATAGGTAACGGCTACAGCTGTCTGAGCTTACTCCAGAGGACAAGTTGGACCATGCATCTTCAAGAAACCAGTGAGATTGAGCTCAAAGTACATCAGCACTACTGCAGGAAGTCCTTACAAAAGAAGCATCCCATATCCATGAGGTGGGAAAACAATAAAGATAAAGGGCAAACTAAATACTATGTGGTATGTAGTGCTACTTTTTACTGCACTGACGCTTTGCATGGCTGGAAGGCAACACTAGCCATTGGGAAGTCAGGGAAAAGGCACCTTCTTTAATATTGTATTTTGCTTTCTGTTTCTGTGGACATATATAATTAAAGTGCTAATAAAGTTCTGTTGTCAATGTAGATCTAATATAACCATCAGCTCTTCATTAACAGCCTTGTGTGATATGGTTTTATCCTGAAAGATGATTACTACTGCAGTGTGTTAGTACTGAAGTGAAAATAAACACCCACTAAGATCAACACGATAATGAATTTGTGCTGATGAATTGAAGTGTTTGCTTGACCAGCTGACAAGATGCACTTGATAACTGAATCCCAAAGTGCTCTTCTCTGAAAAAAGCACACCCTACAATGAACACCCGGGGGAAGAACAATGAGAAACATAGGCAACACAGCTAGGGGGTGGGTCAGACAGGACAAAGGTAGCAACTAGCAAACAAACAGATTGCAGTGGGAATCACCAGTTTAAGCAGGAATTGAAAGGCAGAAATTCAACTGGGAAGACAGGAAAGATAGGGGATCAGGAGGGAGGGGCATATTAGCTTCTGCATTCTCACCATATGGGATTGCCGTTTTGAGCACATAGCAGGAGACTAACTTGGAGAGACGGGGCAGAGCTCATAATCTTTGCTCTCATACAAGAGAGGGGTGAATGAAAGGTCTAGGGAAAAGACAGCAGCTGTACATTGCTATACGGAAAAGTAACTCTAATAAAGGTCAAAAACTTGCTTACCTATTGCTTTCATAGCGCCTGCTGGTTTCTAGGAATGGGAGACAGTCTGACAACACAAACGGAGATTATGGGAGAAACACATTCCTCTCTCTTCGTCAAGAGCTTTGGTCAGGTTCCTGGCTGTCAAGAATCAGTGACACAGCCCTCGGCGTCCTCCTGTGCCCTCTTCCACATCAGCCACATCCAAGACAAAGCACAGATCAATATTGGCATCCTGTATCAAAATCTTGTCCAGCTCATTAAGGCATAAACAGGTGGCTCAATAGATACTGCAGCCTTGATTTCTGCTCTTGACTATCTTACAAGACATTTTCACAACACTTGTTTTGATATAGCACCACATTGTAAAATATCTGGTGATCCCCTCAAACAAAAGGTTTTGCACACCCACACATCACAATTCTCTTTCTCCATTTTTTTATGAAGGCAAGAAAATCCAGGACGTTGGAACAACTCCAGATGGAAGCATGAAGAGGAAGGATGTCGGAAAACTGGGAGAACACACTAGCTATGCTGACTTCTGGATCACATAGTTACAAGCAGACCAAACCAAGTTTTCAGGAGACTTTGGAGTGGGAGACGGCACCACGATACATCAAACCCTTGGCAGCAGCAGGAACAGTTAAAGAAACCAGCCAATTTGGGGGAAAAAAAACAGAAGATAGGGTAGAAGATGTAGTCTGTGGCAGGCTCTGGCCACAACAACAATGCAACAACAACGCAAGATGTAAATGAGAACAGATTCTGACAGAAATCAGACCACCACACAGTTTCACCATTCAATACCTAGAAAGAAACTGCTTAAGAACAGTTCTTTTTGTGCTGACTTAAGCCGGTATGCAACAGTGAGGCAGCATTGTCTCTGAGCCCTCATAGTCAACGAGTTACAAACTCTGACCTGCTTCTAAGATTGTAAAGAAAGCCCCAGGAACTAGTACGATTGGCAGCAGAGATAACTACAGAGAACCAGCGCAGAGGGAAAACGTTAGACGCTAAAGCAGCCGTCAGCTTCAAACCCTGCGCTCGCTAAGAGAACACAAGAGCCGCCGTAGGCATTTCCCCGGCGAGAAGAAGGAAGGAGCAGGGCGGACAAGCCTGCTAGCTCCCCTCCTTTCCCGGCCAGAACACGGCTCGCTCTCAGCCCTACCCCAACTTTACAGCGCTTCTACCGGCAGTCTCCACACGGCCCGGTGGGCTCTGCCGGGTGAGACCGAGGGGGCCATGGGACGATATCCCACCTCCTGCAAGGGTGGACGGGCCCCTTGCCCCTCGTTCTCCTGAGGTGAAAGGTAGCGAGGAGAGGGGCTGGCCTCGGCTGTCGGGCCGTCCCATTCCACCCGGGCAGACCCGGGGAGCAACCCCACAGGAAAGGTGGGCGCCAGGACGAGGGCAGCGAGGGGCCCGGCGGGGTGATGGCGGTCGCCGGGCCTACCTTACTGGTGAGGTCGATCTCGGGCTCGCCGTTGAGTGCCTCACCGTCCTCGGCGTCGAAGGCGGCGCGGAGGGGACAGGCGGCCGCTGCTACGAGAGGCCCTCCGCCTGGGGAGCCGGGCTCCGGGGCGAACATACAGGCCGGCACCGGGGAGCCCCCCACCGGGGATCGGCTCCGCTCCGCAGCCGCCATCTTCCCTACCCCGGCCCTCCTGCCCCGCCTCTCCGCCCTGGGAGGCGCGCCCGGCCCGCCCCCGGCCCGCCGAGGCGGTGTCACCCAATCAGCGGAGGAGAAGCTGGCTCATTAGCCTGTAGCCATGACGACGGCGGGCGTGGCAATGGTTATTCATGAGGGAGGGCCACGCCCCTGCGAAGCGCGCGAAGCCAATGGGAGAGCCACTGCCAGCTCGGCTTGTTTTCTATATATACACACAGCAGAGCCCGCTCGACGTGTCCGGGCTGTCCTAGCCAATAGGAGAGCTGGCGTTTGCGACAAAGGACACTAAAGGCCAATCAGATAAGAAGACTCGAGCAACTGGGTGGGACTAAGAAAAACGGACAAGGCCCGCCCTGGTGGGTGGGCTTTCTCTGAGGAGAAACCAATGAGAAAGAGGGAAGTTTTGACAGACAGTTGTGCCAGCCAATGGAGCGGGGAGAAAGCTCGCCGGGGATCCCCTCAACCGGCGGGCGCTCCGCTGAGGTGACGGGTGTCGCCGAGCCCCCGGGGCACCGGTTGGTTGTTGGGTCGGTAAAGGCCCCCCCCCCCAGCCCCAAGCTCCGCGTTCAGGCCGTGAGTGGACAACCGGGAAGAAGTCCCGCCGATGAGGGGCTTTGCGGACAGGCCGGCGGGGAAGCGGCGTGTCCTGTGCCTTCACCAGGCCACCCGCCCGTTCCCCCGCCGCCGGCTCCAGCTCGGCAGCAAGGATTGATGTTTATTCACCAGGCGGTAAAACCGCTCCAGCCGCCTCGGCTTCCTTATCGCCGCGTGAGTCTCCGCGCTACCATTAACCCCGCGGCCGAGAGGGGAATTTGAGCTCGGGAGGGGAATTAACCCGCCTGAGGTTAAAGCAGCCACGGGGCCGGGAACGAGGTGGCCGGCGGGGCATTCCCCGCCCGGGCAGGGAACCCTGCCGTTCCCGGACGACCGGAGGAGCAGACACCGGTTCTCTCTTCCTCACGAAAGCCAGGCCCATCCCGCTGCTCTCCCCTCAGGCCGCCCGTTAACGTCAGGGGGCGGGGGAAGGGGGTCACGGGGGGTGTGTGTAAGAGCGGAGCGAGCGGCGGCCCGCACGCATGCGTTAACGGCTGTCGGTGTGGGGCGGCCGGGGGTGAGGAGCGGGTAAGGTGGAGGGGCCCGGGCCATGGCGGCTGCCCTCGGGTGCTTCCTGAGGGGAAAGGCGGGAGGCTCTGGGCCGCCAGCGGGCCCTGAGGGGGCAGGAAGGCGGCTGAGGCTGTGGACGGGGGAGGAAGGGAGCGTTAGGCGGGGGCTGTGGGGCTGGGCCTGGGCTGTGGGGAGCGGCTGCCGCCCGCGGGCGTGGTGTGGTGGTTGTTTTTGTTGTGGTGGTTATGGTGGTTGCTGTGGTGTGGTGGGGGTGGTGGTTGTGGTGGTGTGAGTGCGGGGTGGGAAGGTGCGAGGCAGGCCTCGGGGCTGGTCCCGCCTGCTACCTGCCCTCCCCTCGCTCCCCACGGGCTTTGTGCTGTCTCTTCTCATTGCTAACGGAGACTTCCCTTTGTCAGAGTGCAGGGTGGCTTGTGAGGAGTTGCCTTCCCCGGAGCCTGGACCTGGGTGTTGTTATTTTGTTTTGTGGCCTAGCAAGAAGCGGTTTCCTTTCCCGAGCTGTTGGCATCTTCTTGCCTGGATTTAGTCATAGAGGAATGCAGCTGATAAGTCCTTAACCACCCTGTGCTCCCATAGGCAGCACCAGAAGGTGGCTTCATCTTCTTCACTTTGCCACTTCGGGGTGGGCCTCTCTTTGTTACCTACTCTGAGTACCTTTTTAGTGGCACTGTAGACTAAAGGAGATGGAAGAAAAGGAGCGGCGTGATAAATTCCATCTGGTACCTTGAGACTAAGGGGATTAATATCTTTTGACTTCTTTTTCAGTGGGGGGTGGGGGGGAGGGAGGTGTTGCATTTTATGGGGTATGGGTGGAAGGAGGAAAACTGTGTTGCAGATCTCGATGTGTTTTTTAAAACCAGCCATCAGAGGCAATTACTAAATAAACTGAAGCACAAGAGGAGGGTTTGGGAGCTGGAAACAGTGCTACCCTACAAAAAAAAGGGTCAGTGGGCTGCTGTTGTGACTGTGGAGGAAGAAACTTCAGCCTCCTTCGTTTCTCATCACCTACTCTCCACCCACCCTACGAGAAAATGAGTTGTGTGCCATGGAAAGGGGACAAGACCAAATCGGAATCGCCAGAGCCACCTCAGCCACCACCACTGCATATTTACCATGAGAAGCAGCGTAAGGAGCTGTGTGCCCTCCATGCTCTCAACAACGTCTTCCAGGACAGCAACGCCTTCACTAGGGAAACCCTGCAGGAGATTTTTCAGAGGTAGGATACTCTCTGTACTGGTTTTAGCTTCCCCTTGTCCTCTGTTCCTCAGAGGATTTTTGAGATCTTATTTGGGGGGGAAAATAGAGCAAAGCTGGGAGTCAAAGTATGTTACTGTCTTGAACTGAATGTAGGTTCTTTTTTAAAAACCTCCTCCTCGTTTATTATTTTTTTTCTTCCCTCTCTCCATGCAGAAATTCTCTTTTTACTTGATTCTTAAACTCTTCTGGGTGCCAAATTTGGGTCCAAGGGTCTTATTGCAGATGCTATCATGCATCTTCTGCTGTCTTCTGCCCCACCCACCTTAACGCATTCTACCCATCTTCTGTATTTTTTTACCCCTGCCTCATGTAATATGTTATTGTGATGTTAATATCCGATTTGGGATTCTCTTGGGAGAGTGAAGGCAGCAAGAATGATAAGTATGTCGTCGTAAAATCTTGATCTGGTACTGCAGCACTTCTGAGTTTTTGGGGAAGTAGGAGCTTTGCCTAATGAGTGACTCCTTATTCAAGTGGTTAAGTGAAGTTCTTCAAATATTATGGTTGAGACCCTGCATACTCTGTCAAACTGGATTTCATTTCAGTAGCTAGATCCAATTTTCTGTGGCATTGCTAAATATTTCCCAGCAGCTTAAGACAATAAAAGCATTTTTTGAGTTTTACTGGGACGAATTAAGTTGTTCATGTGGCCTCATATTTTGCTCAGTGTTTATTTTATGCTGTTTTGATGTTTTGTGGAAATTCTCCTCTGTGCCTTTGGAAACTGTGGTGACTTTTCGTTCATGAAGTAACTAAATAGGAAAAGGCGGTCTTCTCTGATATTCGATCCACAGATGTTGTAAACATCGTGTAAGTTATGCTTGAATATCTGCTACCAGCAGTTGACAGCATCTTGTGTTTGTGACAGGTAGGAAATGGTGCTTTGTAGCAGCATTTGCACAGGTACTCCTAGTGGAGGCAGTGGCAGTCCCCTATGCTGCTGATGGGCAGGGAGCTATGTGCCTCTTGCTGCTCTCCTGAAAACCAGATGTATGGACTCATCAAACACACGCCTGTCTTTGGCAATAGAAATGTGGTGATAGGCAACAGCAGATATCAGCTTGAAGTGCTGTTTTTGATAGCCTTATAAATAAACCTCTTGTTGGTGAAGTGGAGCTGGTTCATGGCAGGCTCCAGGCACTCTTTGCCTCATGTAAGCACGCTGTGGTTTTGTTCCAGGGTGGTAATTGTCAGAGTCTCGATCACAGATGGATTGCTATCGGCCTGAAGCAAACAAAGGCAGTTCATGTGGTAGAAGGAGCATGATAATCTAATTAGTTGGCTTTCATTGGGTTTGGTGAGACAGAGCTAGTGTGTGGCATGAGGCCTCTCAGAAAGAGCTGGGGTGTTTTATCTTGTCAGACCTTTTGCTGTAGAAGGGAGAATTTGTCTCTGATTCCAACCTGGTATTGTTCCATCCTAATACTTGGATCAGGATAAACAGATTGATTCAGCCTTATGGTAGTATGGAAATATACATGGCAATTCCTCTCAGAAATAGATTGATGAGCTATAAACTATGTATGAGAACTGCCTCTACTTTTGCATCTCTGTTGGGTAACCCTGTTGGGTGTCTACCTTTGACTTGCCCTTAAGAAGAGTGGATTCAGTTGCCCTTTATACATCACTTGTTCCATATATCTTTCCTGTGTCTAGTCATATTCAGTGTGTTGAGAAAGGACTGATGAATATTTTTAATAAGCTACAGAAACGTTGTGAGGTGACTTTTTTTTTAAACCCAGCGTTGACAAGGTAACGAAATCACAAATAAGCTTAAGCTTTCTGTAGCTGTTGCTGCATCCCTTGAACAGCAGTTGAACCACGTTCATTACTCATTAGTTTCCCTTATGCTGCATCCTGTCATGTAAGGACAGGGTAGCCTGATGGTTGCCCTCTCAAGTGTACCCCAAAACTATATCAGAGTTCCCCTCTGATTGTCTTCTTTTCCTGAAGACAAGAAACGTCTTTTTGATGCTTTTCTGGCTTTTGTTGCAGGAAGTAAGACTGCATGTTCCAAATACTGTGTGGAGACGCAGACACTTGCACTTCACTGAAGTCTATGTATTGAGACCTGATTAGGAAAGACAACTGCAGACAGGAATCTTGGATCCTGTTGTGTTGAGTCAACACGTTGTTGACAGTTTCTGACTTGGAAAGCTCAGGAGGATTATTATCCAGCTTTCTGTTCAACTTTATCTGTTTTCCTTGTCTTATGTTATCTTTGGGGAGGCAATTTAATTCCTTGTCTAACCAAAATCCTTCAGCTGATGTTTGTGAGCCTGATTTAGGCGTGTGCGAGTGGAAACACTGAGGCAACTGGTGCATGTGAGTAGAAACACTGAGGCAATTGGTGAATGTTTGCTCACAAGTACCAGTTTTTGAGAGCGTCACCTCTGCTGGTCTCTTCCTCTCGCTTCTGTGGCTCTGAAAGTTACAGGAAGGAACAAAGATAAATGTGTTCTTTCTGCTCTCAAATCAGCTTGTCTCTGGAAAGCAGGGCCATGAGAGGATGCTTGTGCAACCCAGAGGGGTCTGTTCATTGAAAGGCTTTCCTAGCTCACTGACACTCAGGAGAATTAATAGGTTGAAGCAAAGATCTTGCAGAATTTGTTGTAGCCAAGTGATGTTGCTCTATGGAGATGCTGGAAAAGCTGTGACAACCTGCAGTCATGTCTCTTCTGTGATTGGTAAAATACAGCAGAGCTTTGGAGACTGGAAACCATGATTCTCTGGAAATGTTGTGGCTTTTCCAATCATGTTGCTTCTCCCTTCTGTAACTAACTCACCTTCAGGCTGCTGTGCTGTACTCTGCTCCACTGCAAGAAAACTCGCAGCTGATGTGAAAACCTACCTGTCTGTAACCTCTCTAATCTTGGTTGCTCTGAAACCCCCTACTCAATCCACTGCTTGCTGCTTCTTTTCAAATGCCTTATGTTGTCAGGGGAGGAATGCTGAAGGGTTTTCACTGGATGAAATACACTTGAAGAACTTGCACTGTGCTAAATAAAGGGCTAGCAGAAACTGTGCAGGCACATCAGGAGTTTTGGGGTATGGAGTTAACATGAGTAGCAGGCAAAATGTGGCTATTAGGACAATATGAAACATCTGAACCTTGTGCTGGCAGAACTAACAGAGTCCTCACCAGTCGAAAGAGCTATTCACCACAACAGAGCTTTGCATTGGTTTTGCATGACCTTGCTGTTCTCTGCTCCCAGTTTCCCCTTGTGCTTTGCTCTTCCAGCTTTTGAAGCTAATCTCTCACCTGTGTAATAATTCACCTTCTTGTCATTTCCCCAAACCAACAGAAGTCACTAACTGTTGTTGTTTGGTGTTCTTTTTGCCGTGTGTCTCTGTTTTGTCTTGCATCCATTCTATGGATTTGTGTAAAGGATGTCGTAATTTTGCATGTAATGTGGTGGACTATTCTGGATTTCTAGATGCTGTAGTGATGCAAATGATGTCTAGGCAAGCTTATGGATTAAAACTGAAGAGATTTATATGTAAATAGGGCTATCTGCTTAGTTACCTACAGCAACAGAGTTATTTTTTTATCATATAGCAACAGCAATGCTTTAGAAAGCTCCTAAACCCAAATATCTTCGCAGCTTTGTATCCAAGTGCTTCTTTCATTTACCAGTGGGGTGGTGGGGGAGAACAGCCCCTTTTCTGCAGCCATCCCACCCTGCCTTTTGTCATCTCATTCAGCCTTCGAGACTGGTGTTGACTGTTGAACTCCTGAACTGTAGTAGCCATTGTCCTAAATTGCAAACTGGCATTTACTCTGACCATGAATTGAGGTAAAAATGATTGAAGCATCCTTCAGAAGTACCAGCTCAAGGGAGCAGGGGAGGGAAAGAGGTCTCTTTCACATCAAAGGTAGGACCTTTGGAAGCTTAGTACATCAAAATTATTCTTAATGCACTGTTTAGCCCTCTCAGCCCTTTTGTTGAATGATAAGGGTGAATGGAATAGTTTGGTTTTAAACAAACCCCCTGAAAATGGGCTTCAAGTTACAAGCAAGGAGCCCCTTCTGACTGTGGAATGCAGGTTTGGCGAGCAGCCTCCTGTTGTGTTTGCAGGCTGTCTCCCAACACCATGGTGACGCCCCACAAGAAGAGCATGCTGGGGAACGGAAACTATGATGTGAACGTGATCATGGCAGCACTTCAGACCAAAGGCTACGAGGCAGTTTGGTGGGACAAGCGCAGGTACCGAGATGTCATGTAACTCTGGGAAGTGGCTGCCCTTTGTAGAAACGAGGAAGGGACTAAGTTAAAGTACCAGAATACAGTCTTAGCACTGTTTTCTGCGCTCTTTCAGGGATGTGAACGTCATTGCCCTGGCTAACGTGATGGGCTTCATCATGAACCTGCCCTCCAGCCTTTGCTGGGGCCCCTTGAAGCTCCCCCTTAAGCGACAGCACTGGATCTGTGTCCGCGAGGTGGGAGGCACCTACTACAACCTCGACTCCAAACTCAAGGTGCCCGAGTGGATTGGAGGTGAAAGTGAGCTCAGGTAAGAGGTTTTGTATCCTGTTCCTCAAAACCTTCCCTGTTGGAGGTGAGCAGTCTGCCTTTAAACAGTTGGCAACTGAAACGTTTATAGTTGACCTTCCATAGCAAAGATTTAACAGCAATAAGGTTCTTGTGCCTCTGCTCAGATTGATACCCCATTTGCATGATGTTCCTCTTAACTGTGAGGGTGGTGAGGCACTGGAGCAGCCTGCGCAAAGAAGTGGTAAATGCTCCATCCCTGGCAGTGTTCAAGGCCAGGCTGGACAGAGCCTTGGGCGACATGGTCTAAGTGTGAGGTGTCCCTGTCTGTGACAGGAGGTTGGACCTTAAGGTCCTTTCCAACCCTAACCATTCTGTGAAGCTAGGAAAATGCTCTGGACAAGGGTGATCTCTGTGTGCTGGAGAGAGCAAGACGGCTTCGTGTCTTGTGTGACTGGCTCCATCACCTGTAATGAAGGTAGAGGCTAAGTCTGGTATTAGTGGATGACACTTGTGACGAGATGTACTGTGCTTGGCTCCTCAAACATGAGAGTATCAGCATCCCTTTGCCTCCTTAGTGGCAATCTGTGCATATGTTTCCAATAAAAGGCTTTCCAGACTCAAAGTGCAGCCTTGTCCCCAATAGCAAGGTAAAACTGCTGTTAGGTGTCATTTCCCTTCATAAGCCTACGTTGCACTTCTGGCTTGAGTTCCCTCTCCAATCCTAACACAAGATGGTTGGTGTGAATGGTTTGACTATAAAGTCTCACCTGCTTTTAGTTGCTGTTTAACTTCCATTCCTTCCTCTTCTAAAGCCTACTAGCAGCTTTGCTGTCTTGATGAGACTTGTTCTGAGATAGGGATTGCACATGAGCAGTATTTGCAGAACTCACCCTGCCATTAAAGTCTTGGTAAAGTGAAGCTTGGCCTCTTGTGAACTTTTGGGGTAAAGTAACACAGTTCTGGAACTACAGGGCAGTGCTGCTGGTGGATTTTATCCTGGGTGTGCTCTTCTTCAGCAATAAATAAGGGCTTTCTTTTTAGAGAATGCTGGAAACATGGGCTAAAAGATACCAGAGAGAACCTTGATTTGATTTTCATAGTTAGTGGAGATAATCCAAGTTAGGTATTAGAAAAAGGTTTTGGGCAGAAAGGGGCTGCAGATCCATGTGAAATGAGCAGGTGGTACGCTGCTGCTATGACTTAGGACATTGAAGCGATTGTTGTTTTGTTGGGGTTTTCCATTCCTTACCAGTATTCTGGATTTGTTGGAATTATTTTCAGGTACAATGGGATTCTTAATCTTGGAGACTGAAGAAACTGAACTGAATTCTTTTTTTTGCCACCTTAGAAAACGGGGAAGTGACATCTATATAGACTTAACTCTCCTGAAGTTAAGATCTCTCTGATTCTGTGATAATTTTCTGGGTAGAACCCAGTAGGGCAAGTTTAATATTTGTTTTATCTTTAATAAGAAAATAACTGAACTGTGTGGAGTTTACCTCCCGTTTCTTGTCATATTTGCACAGTTAGTTGCAGTGAGTTATTATAGAAGGCAATGAATTCTACATTCAATAGTGCTTGTTTCTGTTTCTCTTGATGACAGGAAATTTTTGAAACACCAGCTGAGAGGCAAGAACTGTGAACTCCTGCTGGTGGTGCCAGAGGAGGTGGAAGCACATCAGACCTGGAGAGCTGATGTGTGAACCCGGACTGACTCTGTCTTCCCACTACAGCTCTTCCCTTTGCTGAACTCCTGACATCCTCAAACCCTGGATTATGGGTGCCCTGACTCCTCTCATCCGGAATTTCCTTTGTTAAGATCTTCTCTTCCTTCCTTGGTGCAATAGGGCAATGGCGCTGGACACTGGGGGTGCTGGGTGGGGGAGAACTGAGGGCAGAGTGGAGGAAACTGGAAGTCAATCTCTTCAATCACAAAGGTGGGTGAGCTGCTATAGCAGGCACTGTGCTCGCTCCTGAAAACTGGGCTTCAGGGCTCTGGGAGCCTTTGGACACCCTTTCCCCACACAGTTTGAGGCCATGTGTGGTGGGACTTGCTGGGGAGGAGCAGGGACTGAGCACACCGGCACCTCTTCACAAGCCTCTCCCTCCAAAACAAGTTGTCATGAAGACCGTTGCAATCCCTACAGGTCTCTCAGGACATGCTCAAACACTAGGAATGGTACGGTGCTCGGCACTACCCTCTGCTTCCGAGGGGTCGTTTGTGCCAAGAATTAGGAAACAATAATAAGAACAGCATCATCTTTAAATAAACTCTTTGGGGAGCTTGAGGATCCTTCCCCAGTGTCTCCAGGGATTGACATTTGTGTGAGAAGCTGTTCCACAGCATGTGGCTGCTGGCAAAGGTGACATGGAAACAGCAAGTGCAGGGTCACTGAGGAGCATCACGTTTCTTGACTGCAGAGGGGCCATAGTCTGCTTGGGGTTTCTTTGTGCTATAGTGAGTGGTTTGGGGTTTGTTTTTACTCTTTTTAACATCTGTTTTGGTTTTCTGCATGGTCACACCAGAGGCTGCTCGGGGAGAGGAAGAAAACTGAAAGGGTTTTGATAGGATCTGATTTCCTTTTATTTTCCTCTTTTCAGAAGTCTAACCCGCAGTCATGGAGATGTTCTGAGAATGTCCTAGAAAGAGGTAAAGTTAAAGCTCAGCTGAGGAGGGGACCCTTCACAGCAGTCAGGTTGTGCCCCTATTATAGTTACTAGCCGATAATGTGGGGGATGCAGAGGGCCCACCAGAATCTGCAGGCAGTTGAGAGACCCTGACCCAATGTTGAACCAACCTCTCCTTCAGTGTTGGCTAACAAGCATTCCGTTAATGGACAAACAGCTTTTTCCTTCCCTCCTTTCCATGGGGAAGAGTGACCAGGCATGGAGACAGCAAGAGGAATCCCCACAGGCTGTTTCCCAGCGTTCTGGGTGAGCTGCAGCTCAGTCATGCCTTCCACAGCAGGAGGAGGAAACGCCAAATTTGGAACAGACTTTATTGCATTCAGTGCTTCCTGGTTCAGCTGTTGTTCGCTTCCCTCCTTGACACGTGGGATAACAGCAAATGCTGGGACACAACACAGCTCCAAGGAAGCCATTCCATCCTGCAGGAGTCTCATTTCTCTTGGAGCTCGCAGGAGGGGTTGTGACTACCTTATCTAAGTTCTTTTTCTCTCAAGAGCTCTGCAAACGCATGAGCAGGTGCTCAAAGCTGAGAGACCACCAAAACCTGCACCTTCCTAATGGAGAACAGAGGCCACATAGTGAGGGGATGCCACTGTTCAGGACATCTGGAAGCAGTTTTTTGCAGTCACAGCCTCCCACAGCTGAGAGCAAACCAGCTCTCGCGTGTTTTAAAGACCCGACGTTTCTATGAGAAGTCCTATTTCGTAACACATTCCAATGACCAATACCAGCTGGCAGAGGTTTTTAAACACTTTCCTACTGGCAGGATGTGCAGCCTGCGGCATTCTGCTCGTGACTTGAAGCCATTTCTTCAAGAGGGGGGAAAGCATAAACTAAGTAAATCTAGACAGCAACGTTTTCTACACTGAACAGTCGCACTTTGGAGAAACCCCATTTGCATGGAAGCTGCGAGCCAGTGGCTCAGTGCACAATATGCAAAGATGTTTTCAACTATTCTGGGGCTAATTTCCTTTCCTTGTTTAGTCCCCTCCTTTCCCATGAAGGGGAATTTGTTAGATCCAGCTGCTCAGGTAAAGGGAAAGTGGGATCACACACCCCACAGGACGGGAGGGAGCTGTGCAGGCCTGAGGGGATGGGTGAGGCAGCCCAGTGCCCACCTGGGATTGGAGAAGCCCCGGGTTATTTTCTTGCTTGTTTGGTTTCATTAGAGCCTCTTGTCTTGGGTTTGTTTACAGAGATGTATTTTGTTTAACCAAATATTAAAAATGGGGAAAAAAAAATCCATATAAATGTCCTATCACTTCTGTATGTTCAGTTGAATTGTTCTGTAAAGGATGTAAAGGCAAAATAAATTTTTTTTGTTCTTTGGTTATAAAACTGCTACCTTTCTACATGAACCTTTCTGTGAGTAGAATTATAGCATGATTTAGGTTGGAAAGGACCTTAAGATCATCCAGTTCCAACTCCCTGCTATGGGCAGGGACACCTCACACTAGACCATGTTGCCCAAGGCTCTGTCCAACCTGGCCTTGAACACCACCAGGAATGGAGCATTTACCACTTCTTTGGGCAACCCATTCCAGTGCCTCACCACCCTCACAGTGAAGAACTTTTATCTTTAACCTAAACTTCCCGTGTTTAAACCCATTACCCCTAGTCCTCTTTCTCCCCTCTGAGAACTCCCTTAAGTGGCACAGCTTGTTGCTCCGTCATCTTCAGGTGCCCGTGCAGCATCCTTCCCTTCCCACGGCTCCAGAAGAACTGAACCTCCCTAAAGGACGTTTATTAAAACCACACTGCTCAGGTTGGATTTATTTAATATTCAATACAAAAAAATACGCAGCTGATTGCTGAAGTTCTACTTGATGAGGCAGAGGATCAGCGTGATCGTCTTGAACCTGCTGCTCCCTCAGTTCTCACATACATACACATATGAAACCGCCGTGACAATATTTCTGCAGATGCATCTTCCTGGAGAACTTTCCCATGGGGTGCAGCCCCCTGCACCCCACCTTCCTTTGCTTTGCCTGCTGGGGAAGTTGTTTCTCTTCCTCACCAGTGTCCTTCAACTCCACGTCAGCCAGCAAAGGATTCAGGACTCATTTTGCTTGACTTCCGAAGCCCAACCTGAGCCCTGGGGTGGTTTTATGGGAGTATGAGGGGCCTGGAAGAGGAACTGAATTCCCCCAGTTCAAGTCTGTGACTGGTTATGGTGCATTGATTGAATAAAAGGAAAAACTCACGACTTCTATACAGGGAGAGGATGCAGCCAGGAGCTGTCAGCAGGTCCAGAGGGGGACGGGCTTCCCTCCCTCTTTATGAACAGGTCAATGTCCCAAAAGAGAACCAAAAATAAAAACAAACGGGAAAAACAAATGCCCTGACCCAACAACTCAACAGTTCAATAGATCATAATCTCAAGGCCTTCCCACATGATACAAATCCAACGCAGCTTCCACAAATTAGATCTTCCCAGACAATGGTGGCAGGGCCCCCGGCATCCCCCCCGAGAGCCCCGTGTTGGGTCCCAGGAGAATCTGGAAGGAAAAGGGTCAGTTGAGGGGCTGCAAGGACACAGGACAGGGGCTGTGTGATGCCCTCCCTCCCACAGCCTCCCAGCCGGGCACTGAGGCTGTGGCACCAGTTCCTCCCCTGCCATGAGAGCCCAGTGCAAAGCTCAGCCACACGGAATGTGAGTGGGGTGGATTTGGACGTCGCTGTCTTCAGCCCATGTGCAGCCCTCGCTGCCTATTTTGGCCTGGTGAAAGCCAGCCTGTGTTTGCTGGAGTTTGCCATCAACTTGTTACTGGGAATCGGCCGGATCATCCCATTGGGAGCATCCACCCAGGGCACCCGGTGGGATGAACACCGTATCACAAACGGCTCCCTAAGCTCCTTCAACAGGAGGCACCCGAGAGGAGGTGCAATGCCCTGAGCCAAACCTGCAGGGCCCGGGGAGCGGGCTGGGGTGCTCCCGCCTCACCTGTCGCTGCTGCAGCTGCTGCTGCTGCTCCATCTGCAGCTTTTCAGTTTCAAACACGACAGGAAGAACCAGAATCATGAAGGAGGTGGTCCCAATCCACAGAGCTGCCCTGGAGAATCTGTGCGCGAGAAAGAAACATTAGCAATAAGAACCGGTTCTTTCCCTGCTTCCCACAGGCCTCAGGCTTCCCTCACAAAATCCACCCCCCTGCTTCCCCCTTTCCCCGCCCGGCTTTGCCCAACGCCGTCGAGAAACAACGTCGGCGGCGCCGCCGCTCCCCGCACCGCAGGACCCCGCTGTCTCACCTGTACATCTTGTGCGCTACCGACAGCGACAGGTCGAACGTGGCTCCTGCCGCCGAGCGGACGCACTCGGGGAACATCTCCGTGAGCCCCCACAGCCGCTCCGCCAGCGTCTCGTCCAACTGCGGGCGGCAACAACCGCGTCAGGCCCGACCCGGCCTTGCGCGACCGACGGGGTCACAGCTGCCCCGGCCCGCCCCGCCGCGCCGCCCGCTGCCCCGCTACCTCCTCGTCGTCGTCCTCCTCCTCCAGCTCGTCCTCCAGCTCCTCGGCCCTGCTCGAGCCGCCCTTGGGCAGCAGCTCCTCCGGAGACAGGGACGCCGCGGCCGCCATCACCACCAGGCACGGACGGAGCGGGCGGCGAGACAGCGGAAGCGGAAAGGAGACCCTCCCGCCGCGCGGCCGTCGGGGGAAGCAGCGGCACCTGGCGGCGCGGAGGAGCCCACCCCGGTTCCCCCCTCCCCTCCCCGGTTCTCCCCATCTCGCAGCTCACAGCAAACACCCGTAGAGTTTGGGTTTAAATGTGTTTATGTAAACGATGCAAAAGCCTCAACAGCGAGCGCCCTGCAGGCTCCCAGAGGGGGCAGGTTTTGGGGAGGTCAGGGGGTGTCCTGTGTTTTTAAGGTGCCCGGAGATGGCTCTTCTCGAGGAAATGGAGTAAAGTGCTCCGAGAAAATCCGTGTTAGCTGACAGCATCGTGGTGTGACTTGTGAGAGTGCCCCTACGGCACCAGAGGCAACTCGTTTCTTGCAGTCCCATGGAATGAAGCACCTACACGCAGTACCAAGGTGCTGAGGAGGCACTGAGTGTCTGCACTGGCCTCTTTGCTCCCCTGTCCTATGGCCATCTCCTCTTCTTCACTTTCTCCTCCGGCTGTGGCTCTTTAGTTCCTCCAGCTCCTTCTCCATCAGGTGGGACTCGGCTGTGGTCTCAGAGAGCTGCAATGACAGAGGTTGAGCTTCTCCTCCGCCCCTCACCCTGTGATACAGCCAGAAGCTTTACCCCATTCCATGGCATAACCTTCCCCGAAGACGTCACCAAGACGTAAGAGCCGCAAGGCAGCACCCAAGCGAGGGAGTTTGCTCCCATTTGGGCAAGAGGGAAGCAAAAGGAAATTTCACACTTCACTGCCATTGCTGGGGAAAGCTGGAGAGCAGCTTGGGCTTCTGCTCAGCACCCCAGCCACAGGAGCTGCTTGCCAGTTTTAAAACACATGGAAGAGAGCAAGAGAGGAATGGGATGAGGAGGTATATGCTCAGAGTGACATAAAGGGTAAATCACTTAGTGGTCTAAGCATAGGCATTCCATTTCACTGAAAACGTCTCCAGATTTTGAGCTGGGTAAGGCTGAATTTAGGTTTATTTAAAGCTTTGCTCATTCTTCCACCCCATGGTTAGAACACATAAATGATGTCACGCCACTTGTCACAGCAGCTGCAAGCTTTAATCTTAACCACCAGAGAAGGTGCCTATTGCTTTGTTTCACTGTTATGGCACAGGCAAGAGTAACAAGAAAAATGCCATAACACCGGGCAGGAAGGGACAACGGAGCCATGGCACTTGTAGGGGTTCCTCTCATATCAGCCATGGTGTTCACCAAAGGAAACTCTACCGCAGAGGAACCCTCACCTCCTCACAGCAGAGGCCAGACTTTGTTCCTGCCCTCACTTCACTATCACAGCTGTCTTGTTTAGCAGGGAAAAGCCAAAAGAGCACGGCACAAACCCCAGCACCCTTTGCTTGGGCACCTCTGCTGCAAGTGCAGCTGGGCACAGACTCACCATGTCCAGCAGAATGTCCACTTTCAGCCGAAGGAGGTTGTTTTCTTCCTCCAGCTGCTGGTTTCGCTTGCGCAAGCGCTGCATTTCTCTGCGATCCCCCGTGAAGTTTCCTGATTCTGGAAGGAAGGAAGGAGGTTAAAATGCAGATTAAAATCACAGAATCCCAGACTGGTTTGGGTTGGAAGGGACCATAAAGCTCACCCAGTTCCAAACCCCTGCCATGGGCAGGGACACCTTCCACCAGACCAGGTTGCTCCAAGCCCTGTCCAACCTGGCCTTGAACACTGCCAGGGATGGGGCAGACACAGCTTCTCTGGGCAACCTGTGCCAGGGCCTCAGCATCCTCATAATGAAGAATTTCTTCCTGATGTTTGCTCTAAATCTCCCCTCTTCCAGTTTAAAGCCATTCCCCCTGGTTCTATTGCTACAGGCCCTTGTAAAAAGCCCCTCTCCATACTCATGTAGGCCCCTCTTAGGTATTGGAAAGCTGTTATAAGGTCTCCCTGTAGCCTTCTTTTGTCCAGGCTGAACAAGCCCAGCTCTCTCAGCCTGTCCTCACAGGAGACGTGCTCCAGCCCTCTGAGCATCAACACGCGGGTTGTCAGCCAGCCATGGCTACTCCAGATCACAACCAGCAGAGCAGCACTCTACCTGCCACCCACTGGCCATTCTCAAACTTGAGGCTCTGGCCGGCGAGGTTCATGGTGGGCATGCCATACTCCAGCCCCAACTCGATCTCACGGGTCGATCTGTCCAGCTGCAGGGAGAAGATCACACTCAGCATTTTACAGAACCCCGAAGCCATCCCCTGCTCTTTTCCCCCATTTCTCAGTGACCGGCATTCCAACAGAACCTGATGGTGCTGAAGCATGAATCCTACTTTGCTCACGTT
Organism: Loriculus beryllinus; assembly: GCA_039877255.1. NCBI lineage: Eukaryota > Metazoa > Chordata > Aves > Psittaciformes > Psittacidae > Loriculus > Loriculus beryllinus. The sequence continues at coordinate 1,451 of JBCJKH010046814.1, read as the reverse complement.
CTGCCGCAGCACAGGACCAAGCCAGTCCTCTCACTGCGCATCTGCATGTTCTCCCATCCAAACACACACACACCTCCCTGCGCTTAGAGACCATTGGTGAGAAGTTTTAGGTGAAACAGTTCTGCACTAGGATGATGACGATGGTCCTTCCCTGCTCTATTCATAGAACCACAGATGGGGTTGGGTTGGAAGGGACTTTAAAACTCATCCAGTTCCAACCCCCTGCCATGACAAGGATGCTGTTCCATTTCTACCTTTGCATACTGCCACCAGTGACCAGAAGCAGTGCCAGGAAAGAGGCACGGACAGGAGCTCATGTGTGGGTTATGGTGGTGTGTGGGTTATGGTGGTGTGTGGGTTATGGTGGTGTGTGGGTTATGGTGGCAGGGGGGGGACTCACCAGATTCAGGTTGGAAAGAGAAGCACATTTCCTTGGGGGGGTCTTCTTTGGGCTGAAGGTGCTCCCGAAGAGAGGCATTCCAGCGCGGCTCCCCAAGCAGGACGGACGTCAACAGCGCTCTGAGGACAGAGGCTCCGAGCGTCGACGTGACGAGCCGGCGATGTTGGGGTTTCCTCCGGCGGCCCCTTTCCCAGCACTTCCAACAACGCTGCCTACTGCCCACCTACAATCAGACCCCCGAGGGGGTTAAATAGAGCTGGGGGGGGACGGACCGCAGAGCGCTGGGGATGGTCCCGCTCTGTTTCCCCTCCCCAGCATCAAAACAGCGGGATGGGCGAGCGCAGATGAGGACCCCCCCCCCCCCCCGGCCCGCAGTGGTAGTGTCAGCCCCGCGGTGCAGGAGCGGCCGGGCCGGGCCGTTCCATCCACCTTCGCCGGGGGAGGTGGGGGGGGGGGGAAGAGGGAAAGCACCTCTCCGCCGCGTGCCCCACGTCCGTGCCGCCGTTACTGCCGCGTGCCTCGGGAGCGGTTTGCGGCCGTTGCGTTGCCATGGCGACGGCGGGGCGCTCCGCCGCTCCTCCTCACGGTGGAGGAGGAAAATGGCGGCCGCGGGGGTTCGCCGCTTCGGACCCGCCGGGTTGCTGCTGTGGAGATGGAGCCCTCAGTGCCCTGGGTTAGTGATGGACGCTGGGGTAACGGTTGGACTTGGTGATCTTAAAGGTCTTTTCCAGCCTGGTTGATTCTGTACGACCAGTTTTTTTTTATATTGCAGGGGCAAAATACCACTTCTTTTCTAAATTTTGAAAGTCATTCCCTGTTAGAATTCAGCGAACTCAAATGACTTGCTTCATTGTTAGGAAAGCTTCTGTTAAGCTTAATTTTAATGGCATGTTAATATGATGACTTTAGTTAAAGGGGAGCAATAAAGAAAAGGAGGGGGGAAAAGGATGGGGGGGGGGGGGGGGGGGGGAAAGAAAAATGGGGGGTTGAGTGAGTGAACGCGCTTCGTGGCTGGGTTTAAACTGCAACAGATTTGCAATCTCTTTTATTG
>JBCJKH010046813.1:0-10868 GCA_039877255.1 Loriculus beryllinus | reverse complement strand
CCCTGTCCAGCCAAAATCTTAACAGTGTCCAATGCTAAGGAGTCCACCACTTCCCTGGGGAGATTGTTCTCAGTGTGAAACATCAGTGAGACACAACATTAAGGTTGAGATTCAAAAGTAAAACTAAAACAGTATTTGTCATATAGGCTTCAGCTTTTTCAGATTGAGGTTTACAGCCTGAAGTGACCTGAATGAGCACACCAGGGTAAGTAACATGGCTGTAAATAAGTGCTGAAATGCAGCAGTTTATGCCTTAGTAACGGTCTTCACAAGCAGGTTCTGTTGTCCAGTCACAGTAGTAGCAGAAGGTACCTTTAAAGCACAAGGATTTATTCTTATTTGGCATGAGGCAGAAATTTGTTCAGCCTTTGTGAAAACCTACAGCAAAGCTGTAAGCAATCATGGCTCTCACTTAAGATGTACAATACAATCAGCTTTAAAAGCACAGTGTATTTGCTTTCCTTATCGTCTGTGGTGAAGTATATTATCACTTCACACAGGATTATTCCCTTCAGTTCCTCAGCAGTTACCACGCAGTATGGAGCAGTGTTCTCTTGCTAACCCGATCCCCGCTGATAGGCAGGGTAGGTGATGGACAGAGCCCTGGTTCCCCAGCAGAAGTGCTCCTCACCAGCAGCAAAGCACAGCACAACTGTGAAATACCAGTCCTTGCAGAGCAGTGTGTGCGAACATACCCAGCTGGAGGTAGCTGGGCTGGCAGCCGAGCCTGCAGTGCCAGCCCAGGACGGGCACCCATAGGGGAGCAAGGCTAAGGGGAGCAGGGAAGGGGAGGAGAGAGGGCTGCAGCAGTGATGATCATGCAACTCACACAGCTTGTGCCTCATTTCTGGCAAGGACTTAAGGACATAATAAAGAGAGGACTCTTCACCCATGCTCGTTAAACAAACTTTAATTCACACAAGGCAAACACACACATATTGCGGACAGGAGGCCAAATGATATTGCAACAAAACAGATCCACTCTTCCTTAATACTGCAAACTTTTTGGACAATTTTCTGCAAGAACTGTGATACCTCTTTGCTGTAAATTCCAGGCCAGAGAGAAGCACAACCTTGATCTGAATCTGAAATTCAGGTGTGCTATCTGCTGGTGACCAGACACGCGGTCAGACACGCTCAGAACCTGCCCTGGCTGCGTTTCCTTTCCTTACTTTTTCATTCTGATCAATTCAAAACAGTTTTGAGTCAGTTTCATGTAAAATTTAACTGGCACGAGCCATAAATTCAAAGATTCAACAGATACATCACAGCGTGATGTGAAATCATCTTCCTATCAGAAAACCATTCCTGTAAGAGATTGCAGTTGCAGCCATGTCCCATTCAATGCTCCTGGTTAAGGGGCAGCCTTCAAAAGTTCAACACTGTTCCCCAAGTCAGTGAACATCTATGAACAAAAACCTAAAGCAAAATGAATACACAGCATTACTTGTTACAGAAACAATCTGATTTTCATAAAGTTGTCATTTTTGTACCAAATTAAACGGACAATGCATTTGTCACACTATGACTGGATGAAAGACCACAATGTCTCAAAATGTGTGGTGGCATTACAGACAAATTGAGTTGTTTCTTTCAGCTGACCATAACTGAGACATAATAGGTGCCAACTCATACTAGAAGAAAGTTTATCTCGTATCTATCTTCTCAACACCCATGACACAAATAATCACACTAAAATTCTCATTATAAAGTTGCACAAATTTTTATGTTAACCATTAAAGTTTATATGAAAAAGCAGAAGTTATCTACCTATTTATTCCTTATATAAAACAGTAGGTAGAAACCTAGTGTAGAAATCTGAAGTTAGATAAATCCTTTGGCAGCATATTCAGTTATAATCAGGCCTTAAAAAATAAATATGATCATGTCTAGAAGTATGAAGAGAAAGAACAGATCCTATTAACACCAAACCCCTCTGAATACACTATTTTAATAATAATTAAATTATTTTACATTATCTACAAGTTGCGTATCACAGGTTTAGGAATATAAGAGATGACAGGATGACAAATCCTGCTTTCATAAAATGTCAGGCTTTAAGAGTATGCATATATGCAGCTGTGTAGAAAATCTCAGACAAATGAGTATATACATTATTTATATTTAATAATTAACTGAACATCACCAAATTACATCTGTCTAGTGATCTCAATTTAAGTTACTCGGTATTTTTGCTGGACCAAAGTTTTGAATCCAAAAAAAATACCCACCTGAATCTCAATTTACTGACAAACATGGAGAATCTATATAAATGACAGCAAAGTTTAGTTTGACCACCTAGCAACTTGGAACAAAGTAAACTCTTTGCAAAAGACCTCCAAACAATGAGAAATTGGAACAGCAGCTTTGAAATTAATTATTTTTCCTCAGACACTGCAAGGAACAAGTCATCAAACTACATCAGTATTTCAACATGTGTTACTTAGCCACTTCAAGGGGAAGCGGAAAGACAAAGTCATGTCAAAAGGAAAGACAAAAGCTTCCTTCCAATTGCACAAAATTTAAACAAAAAAAAAAATATTTTAAGAGCAGGTACTGAATACCTTAATGTGTAAAGCATGAGGCTGCAAATGAATAAGGTTGTGATGATGAATAATTACATAAAATGTAAAAGAAACGGAGGTGCTGCTGAGCAGAGGGTGGTTTTTATTACATGTCAACAGTCTGGAATCTGATAGTCCCAATTTGGTAGAGAATTCATATGCCAAATATGCTTATTTACACATCTGGGAGTTTCATGCATTTAACCAAGATGTTTTATCCATGATTTGCTTCCATTATTTTTCCAATCTGAAGATTATTGCTTATCATAAAACCATTAAAATAGGTATAAATGACTGCTGAAGTGAGTAGGTGACTAGAACAAAGTGATTTTTTTCTTTTTCAGAGGCTGAAACAATTTAAGAAAGAAGTCCCACATTCCCAAAAGATAATTCAGCCCATCTGCTCCACTTGTACAAACCCCACCCCTTAAAAAAGTGCATCAGGGAAGAAATTCTTCAATTTCTTTTCTTAGCCACCAAATGCTGCACTTCCACAGTTCCGAAGCAATTCCCTTCCCAAAGACGCGTCTGTCATTTTCAATATGCAACCACTCGTTGTATTAAACGAGAAGCACAATCCCACTCACAAAGCACATGTATTCTGCATACATGTTAGGTGCCACACATGCACCTTTTCCAAACGGTGTAAGTTTCACTGACTGCAATGAGTGTTTATTTAAACATGGTGGCAGAGAAAGGAAATTCAAGAGAGGCAAGAACCTTCTGGTCCCATAAACATGATTTCTGTTCCACTGAGCTCCCTGTTAGAAAGGTAACAAGGTAGATTCTCATAGCCTTAAACTTCAAACATTCTTGAGCCCCCTTCTTTATCACAAGGAATTACAACACTCCTTCACTTCTACATACATCCAAAAACGAAAAGATATTCTGTACAAGTTTCTGGCTCAGCACCTTGCATCCACATAGTGCCCACGCAGTCAGCTGGGAGCACTCCTTGTCTGCATTCGCAAGGAGACTTGTGCTTGCAGTACCACCTCTGCGGAAAGATGCAGGCCCTTTTTAGCAAAACCCCACCTGTTTTCTTCAAGAGAAACACCTCAGAAGTTCTCCAGAGATCTACCAGGCAGCACTGTAAAATCCCATTTCTCCTGTTCCTGTAGGCACATGGTCCTCACTGTCACAATATCAAATCATTTTCTCTTCCAGCTCTCATCTGCTGAACTTGCGCGGTTGTTCCCACATTATGCAGTGCACATCATATTGTGAAGCTCACTACAGCGCAGAGAGAAGGTGGTCTCTAAATCTGCAGAGATTCTCTAAAGCCAACTGGATAGAAGGATTACAGTAAGATACCAGAGGAGGGAATGCAAAATGAGAGCAACACATGACAATAATTAAGTATCCTCAAGTTTTCAGAAACACATTTATAGGAAAATTATGTTTGGACAATCTTTTAACTTAAGACTCACACGTGGCACTTTTTGAAACCACTGAAATAAGGGTTCAAAGTAATCTCATATTATTTCAAACCATCAGCTAACCTAGTTCAAGCTATCCTTATGAAAATGCTTAACAATCAGATCTGATGCATACTTCTATGCAGCATCACCCTAATGCAGTGAATTGGGTTATTTAAAAGGAAAATGTATCTTGATATCCCGTGACAGGTATTCATAAAAATCACAAGGTCAAGCAACCTTTATTCATTAATTCAGAAATACGAGCTGGTTTGTTTTTAAAGAAGAGGCTGTTGGTGGTAATTTGCTTGTTGCTGTAGAACAGAATGAGCAGGAACTGCCACAGGATAACCCGGTCCTTGAGGCAAGCCTGATGTACTATTCTGGTAAGCCGACATATCCACCGACACTCCCATCTGCTGCTGCTGGGTGTATGCAGCTGTGCTGGCAGCCGATGGAAGGCTGGGGTTCTGGTTCATGTACGGCTGGTTTAACACAGAATCTGGTCCTGGGCTGTAACACAACAAAACAAATCAAATGCTGACAAGTTCATGTCTATTTATCTGACAAGTAGATTTGCAAAGGAGAATACTGTTTAGTCCAAAAGCAATCTATTTTCAAAGTTATCAAACAATATTACACGTCATTGTAAATATCCCAAGAACACGCAACCTTTAGACCAAGTAGTAAAACTACCAACAGGAAGAAAATGATTTAACAGTTTGCTGAAGAGATACCTTAAATACGTAGCTTGAGCTGGCTGAGCTGCTCCAGAAGAATTTATACTTTGAGGCAGAGACCTCAACTGCCCCATCTGATCTGGTCCTAGGCTATAGCCTGGGGAAATGGTGACTTGGTGAACACCCTGGATCATGTAGTTTCCACTAGGTGGCTGCACAGGATATGACTGTAAAAAAAACCAAACCAAACAACCCAACATTGTGTACCTTTTATTTTCAATTAAGTAACAGCAAACATGACACAGAATGCCATCACAGTGGTAGGGTTCAAAGACTGAATAAGCATCCATTAATTTTTTCAACAAGGCTCTAAAACCGAAACATGCAACTTCTCAAAAAACATTTTAAATAGGCAACTTTTATATCACCAGCAGCTCCCTTTCCACAAGTGCACTACTAATAAGGTCAGTGCTTAACATCTGAAGGAAGAGCATCACATACAACACCTCTGCCTCTCACAGAAATTTTATTTTTTCCCCCCTCTAATTTGCTTTGTCTTTAAAATGCTTGATCCTGACATATTTTTATGCACAAAGTCAAGTAGGAAGATAGGCACCATACGAGATTTGTTACTTAACACATTTCGTAAATTAAAACATAAGAACATTCTAAGACTAACACAAAAGGAAAGCGGAAAATTTAGTTTCTTGCATTTCTCGTTTAAGATAATGCAAGTCTCTACTCAAAATCCAGACAGAACAGGTGGCATACCACGTTTTGTCTACAAAAGTCTATGCTGCTCATTGGTTTTGGACTTTGTATATGGACATTGCATATGGACACTGAAAGAAGAGACAGTTTCATACCAAGTAACAACACTAAGCTCAGCACACTTAGCATTATCTTGTATTTTTCACCACTAAAGTATGCATCTTGAAAGAGATGGTAAACTCCAGTTGCCTTTTGGCTTAAATTACTTTTTAATCTTCAAACATAAAGAACTTTCCATCGTTACCAGGAGTTAAGGACACGCAATTACTTTTAACTGACATATTTTCAGATCTAGCAGTTGCTACGGCAACTATTCTTTTCCCACTGAACAATTAACATTAAAGCAAAATTCACATAAAGTAAAAACGCTCATTCTATGTTTTCTCCAAAAAGGATCTTTAGAAATATTTCTCCCCATTTTTGTTTTCTTAAAACATCAATAAGGCACATTGGAGATACTGTAACAGTTTTGAGCAACTACACCCCCTAATACAATATGTTCATTCCTTAAAGGAAAAAAAGAGCTAAAACAAGACTAGTGTTTCTATATTTGAAAAAGTACACCGCATTCATGATTAATGCATTAATATTAAAGTTCACTCACATGCCCCCTATTAGATAAGAAGGTAACATTTTACTTTAAGACCGAGGACATGACTCACAGCAAGAATTTCCACCAAGCTGCTGTAACACGTAATTCTAACTGTAAAAGGGAAGGGATCTTTTAGTATTTAATACAGTATCTTTCCGTTGAGTAGAGAAAAATTAACAAGTATACCTTATTGTACAAGCAGGTGACTGCAAACTAAAGTATGCCGTTTTAGTGCGTAAATGATATTTTATTCTGAATGCTATAAAAAGTCACCAGGCAACTGTTCGTAGGCTAGCAAGAAAGCATGCACTTCATTTTTGCTGTCATCGTTTTAAATAGGAATCTATATTAGGAAAGTGTCTATTTCCAGAAAGGGATACTGACCTGCACTGAAACACCAGAAGAGGTAGGTGGGTATTGTGCAGGATGGTGGAGTTTTGAGTAGGCCGAATACATTGGTGTTTCATTCATCAGTTTGTTATAGAGCTCCAGAGCTTCTAGAACTTTTACATTCAATTCCGATAATTCGGAATGTTTCCTGTTTCAAAACAAATACATACAAACACTTAAGTTTCTCTAACGCCCAGTGTTAGCTGGCAAAAAAAAAAAAAAAAGTGTCTCCTTAAATGGTTCTGAATATGCAAGAAAAAGCCCAAGCACTTAAAAGGTCAATTTCTTACACATCTATATGGTAAAGTTGCCATTCTGTTTCTTATACCAAAGGGACTGGAAGGAGAGTCTAAGAACTGTTCTTCCCTAGCTGCAATAAGGTAAGCAACTCCACAAGTGTTTAAACCACATGGGTTTAAACCACGACAGTTACCATTTCTTTCCACCCTCAAGTATCTCTAGGAGTCTGAGGGGAAAGAGGTGAAGACAGAGCTGGACAGATTTTCCTGCCATGAAGGACAGCCAGCAGAAGACTGAAAATATCAAGCTCTAGACAGATTGCAAAAGGCTACAGTCAAAAATTGCTAATGCAAAATGCATCCAGCAACCTATGCAGTAAATTTTGGAGAGCAGAAATCAAATTTCTGTACACGCACTGAGACTGTGGTACCTAAACATTAAAAAATAAAGACAAAGTTGCCAAACCTTCTTTCTTGCAAGACCTTCTAGCTGGGGAGATGGAAGGTAAAGCATCCAAAAAAAATGAGTACAACTGCACAATTTAAAGTAAATCATAGTAAACAACACAGAAACTACATTTTGGCTCACCTATCTATCTCTTCTAGTTTTTCATCTATCATTGGACCCATCTGTTGACAAATATCTGTGAAGACAAAAGCGTCAACGTAGTTAGTGTCTTGCACAATTAAAAGATCAAATGCATCCAAAAATTACTTTATCCAGTTCTACTAAAATAGCATACAGAATTGGAGAGTGCACCTAGTTATCATGTGTGTCCCATTCCTCAAGCCCAAACAGACAGGAAAAATACTTCAGTGATTCTGCTTTGTCATCTTCTCTCCTCTCTTCCCTCTACCCACTCAAACAGAAGACTATTAATGAAATACATGGAACATTTTGCATTTTTGCTTGCACTGTGCAAGCTCTATGACTTTCATTTCCTACTGAAATATCCAATCTGTATAAATCCACTATGTTGCAGAGCTTCCTTTGCCTTCACATTTTCCACTATAGAAACACTCCTTTATTAACGTACACTCAATTGTTATTACATACCTTGAACTAATTGGCTCTTAAGTGAATGGAACTGCCTCTCCCCTCCTAGCCAGCAGTATTTTAGGGAAATTTTGACACGAAGTTAATTGCCTATTTCAAGAAGAGTTTGATAGGTAGATGGATCTTGCAAAGATCAGGCATTTTACACTAGCTGGAAGTTATGCAAATTACTCTGCTGAACATGGAGTTGGCTTGGCAACTATTAGAAAATCTAGAGTTATACATATAGCCTCCTGCTTTCACTGTGAAATAGGCTACTCTACAGCACACTGTTAGCACAGGCCAGTTTCTCTAACGTTAAACACAAAAGAATTACCAGCCTAAAGAAAAAGAAATAAAAAAACTAGCTTAGCGCTCAAAGTACCTTCCGAGTCTAGAAGATCTGGAGAATCAAGCTTTAAATCTGTAGGATCTATACTCTGAAGTACCTGCAGTGTTTTATCCATCTTATCCTGAAAGGTGAAGAGAAGATGAGGAACAGTTATTTCTGAAGCATGGCAGAAACTGTTTTAACTTTCAAATTAAAAACAAACACCCAAAAATTCTTTACATGAAAAGAATTGGCTGCTAACATTCAGTAACAAAACAATGTTTCAACCAATATAAAATCTCAGTAATTTCTTTTTTTATTGAAAGTGACTGCATACCTCATCTATATAAACTGGCTCAGGTTCTGCTTTCTTAATTTCTTCTGTAGTATCCTCAGGACCAGAATTTTTATCCACAGTTGCTGAAAGAACAAACATTAGTTTCTTTTCTGCAGCTGTGTTACTATGCTAACTTATACACAATTCTTTTTTCCATGCTTTCTATCAGTTCTTTAAATGAAAGAGAAGTTTGAATAAGTACTTCAAGCAGTGATTACACCTAGCTACTGGAGAAGGGAATTTGGGTTTGCCTAGAAAGCCTTCTGACAAGCTGCTTCCTTTGGGCTGTTAGCCTGATTATGAACCTAACCCCAGCAAGAGAAAGACAGTTGAGTCACATTAGCATCTAAAAACACTTCCAACACATGTACAATTACTTTCACGTAAATCATGAGTGTTAAGTTTTATTTTGGTATCATGAACATGAATAAAGCTAGCAATGTGATTCTTATTAACCACTGACATGGGTATGACTGTTACTCTATGCTAGGCCTGATGTCTGAAAAGAGACTAACATTTTAAATGGCAAGTTACTGGATTCAGATCTAATATATTACTGACAGAGAACTATGGTAAACTGAACTTGAACAGAAATTGAATTAACTTCTGTAACAGGAAAAAGGTAGCAACTTAGCAGAGAATTAGAAGATACAAACTCTTAAAGTGAGCTACAGCAGTGGTATACGCTTCCTTGCTTGCTTGAAACAAGGGCACGATGTCTCTCTCAATTCCTTCCTTGGGCTGATTTCAGGAAATTATGTTGCTCATGGGCTAGTTAGTAGTTCCATCATAAGCCCACCGTTCTAAAACAATCTGTCAGCTATTAGTAGCCAACTTACCTGCCTCAGGTTCCACATTTAAGTCAGAAGTCACAAAATTAGATGGAAACAGTCCTACTCCTCTGTGATTTTCACCTTTCCACCAATTGGTGTCACTGGGAAAATAAAGATGTATTACAAAACTCTGATTATTAACACTTAGTATCAGCAACATTTTCAGGCTTTTGACAGAAAACCTGTGATAATTAATGCACTGTTTTCCTTCCTATCCAACTACGAAGGCAAAAGAGAACTTCTGTATAGATTAGCAGTGAAAACAAAGGCAGAAGTGGGGGCAGAGGGCAGGGAGAAGGGAAGGATCAGAGGAAGTAAAATCATTCAGTAGCAATCACTCAGAATTTAACTCTTCAATTCTTTAGGCTGATAAGACGATAGCCCATTACAGCTTTATCTAAAAGTCTGTAAGAAGTTCACAAGTGGGGACTAACATTAGAGATATAAATTGATCCGTCACAGTCTATTCAATTAGAACAGCATTTAGGAGGGAAGAAGTTCTGCTTCTCAGCTATCACTGGGGCAACAGTGACAACAATAGTATTTTTTCTTCAGTTTTATTCTTACCAAATGTCATGCTAGATAGCCAGAAATTCAACAATTTCTGAAAGTAACTGGAATTCAGCACTGTAATGTGTATCCATAGTCTTACGACATATAACTAACACTTATCTTAAAAATCACAAACATATTGGATCTACACCACAGTATGTAATATTCAGCATAATACAGTGAGGTTCTCCCTGTACCAATCATGACTTGAGTGAGTACAGAAAGAACAGCAGAACACAAAGGAATCTGAGGAAGGCCCAGAGTTACAATATACATTTTGGGCAGGTCGGGGGGAGGTGGTGGGGGAGTGGTGGTGGTAAAAAGCATTAGAGGAAAAATTCGCTATCCTAAGAGAATAAAAAGAAAAGCTCTGGAATAAAGGCACCTTCAGCTGAGTATATTATACCTGTCATCCAAAACAAAAATAATTTCTCCACTTTTAAAGGTGAGTTCATTGTCCTCAACAGCTTCAAAGTCATACAGAGCTCGCACCTTCCTCGAGTTCTGATTGTTTTGCTGAATTTCTACAGATGGATACGAGGATTTCGTTTCCATTTGTTGCTGTTTCTGCTCTTGCAAAGACAATTCAATAGCTACAATTCAGGGAGGAGAGAAAAAAAAAAATAAAATAAGCTTGTTAAGTTTGATACCTGTATATAAAGGTAGTTTGCTTTTCTAATTAAAATAAGATATTTACTGCTATATCATTAACATGGTCTGTATCTCCTTCTCTAATATTTTAAGTTTAAAATCTTTGCTCCAAACTTTATTCTGCCTTGCAACAGGATGAAAAGACAGAATGCAATCATGCGCAAGTAATAGAACAGTACAGCCCACTACTTGTAGCAGTGCACACACTACTAATGTCGGCAGCATCATTAGCATGATCAGAAATACTAATAAATTCTTCACTTTGACATCTGAACAACAATAAGTATATTCAATAGAGAGAAAAAACATTTAGATGTTTGTGTTTTTTTAAGCATCAAGATGTAGGCTAAAATAAAACATGTGGGTGCAGAAGGGAGAAGATAGAATCAGAATACTGAGGGTTGGAAAGGACCTTAAGATCATCTAGTTCCAAGCCCCCTGCCATAAGCAGGGACACCCCACACTAAACCATGC
>JBCJKH010046811.1:1828-30284 GCA_039877255.1 Loriculus beryllinus | reverse complement strand
AGCAAAAAAACCCACAAAAAAACAAAACAAAGAAAAAAAACCCCCAACAAAACTTTCAGAGATTATATGTATCATACACAACAGAAAACACTCATTCACCAGCAAAAACAGCTTTCCCTGGTGAGCAGTTGCTTAGTATTGCATAATGCTAATACACAGCAACTTCATATCAGAAATAAATCTGGCCTTCTTAAAACGCAGAAGTAAATTGAGTAGGCAAATGAAGTCAAATGAATTACTTAAACATGAAAGTATTAGATTACATGTATTGTAGCTGACCACAGATAACTAGGAAACTGGAAGCAGATATTAGCTAACTGTAATACTGTTTCACTGGTGAGTAATCAAGTCAATGCCAGCCAGTAAGAAGGTGGCCTTCTTTTACTGCTATCAAGAAGCGGCATAGACATGAGCACACGGAAAAAACAGTAAAACAAAACAGTCCAGTTTGTCGTTCAAAGCATCAAGTACAGATACCTTAAAGCAAGATAACTTAATTCATAATATTAGTGTTTGGTGAAGTCTACACATAACATTTTTCTATTAGAGTTAGACATCAAAATAAAAGTCAAATCAGCAGGTCTGTCTTGCCCAATACCTCATGACTGAAGAGAGTCACAAGTCAGTGCCCAAAGCCAAGGCCAAAAATTAGATACCAACATTTTTTAAGTGGACAAAAGTATTATATTCTAAAGATGCACAACAATACTACCACAAATCCATATCAAATAGAAAACTATCAAAAGCTGGACACAGGACAGAGCTCCCACCTCCAAGGGTTATTTGTATATTTACCTCCTATGGCACTTGGGAAACTCTCAGGGAAAAATCAGTAATTAATAGCAAAGCCCACCTCAACCATACTGTGAGCCACCTGATAAGGGAGATGTACATGAAGCATATTGCACACTTGCATGAACAAGATAATACACTGTGAATGATTCAGCATTAGTTGAGAGGATGCACAAGCTGATCTACTACCTCTATGTAGATAATTGCACCAATGGCACTACTGCAGTAACTAAGCATTTTCTTAGTGCTAACAGGCAGAAATAACAAGGTTGCTTCCTAGGAGGACCAAGCTGATGCTTTCAACTAATACCTCACGTATCAGGGGTGCCTGTGCCACACCTCCAAGGACATCAGAAGACCCCACCAAGTCTGACAAACACTTTATCAGCATAACTAAAGCAAGAGTCATGTTCTAGACAGGCATGCGCTAAAGAAAAAGCTTGAGAAGTGTTTCTCACCCTCCCCTCAACCTGCTGGCAAAAAATACCCCCAAAATATCCAGAGTGGACAGAGGAAAGCCACATCTTTCACTGAGCTTTTTATAAATGTTTTGCATACAAGAGGCATTTTAATAAAACATTGAAGGACTTGGTTTAGCTTTTAGTTCTGAGCACAGCCTGATCTTGATAATTCCTCCCTTTATCTGGTGCATCTTAACAGATGCATCTCTTGTAAGAGCTGCTCACTCTCATGCTCACGTCTCTCCCTAATGTCAAGAGAGCTTTATTGTTGGAGCGGAACACAGCCAGCTGTAAGATGGACAAGGATTCCCTCAGGTCCTGGGCCCAATCTCACATAAGAGCTCAAAGGCCTGGACTAAACCCTTGGATGGGAATCTTATCACAGGTACTGAAAAAAGCAGCATATGAGAAATCAGCGCAGCGATGTTCACAATGGGGGTTTGTCAGGAAAGAAAAACATCTCAGCAGAAACTTTTCAGGATATGAAACTCACTATCTAGAGGCAGGTTGTAATTACCAAGCTTGGCCAAACACAAGTGCAACAATATCTGGGACACTCCTTTGGCCAATCACACCCCAAAGAGGGCAGTTTATTATTAGTAATTGCTACCTTGCCCATTTAGGTATCCATACCATTTTCCACTTCACTTAGCTGAGGCTCTATAAATCTGACAAACTTGGAGACTACAAGGAAAAGGGTCAAAAAGTCTCAAGAGAAACAAGTTTTACAAGATTAAAAACCAGAAGCGAAACAAGTGTTTTGAAGCTCAATTAAAAATTACAATTTGTAACTACTGTTTCCTCAGTTTCATTTTGGGAACCTGTTCTGAAGACTTAATAGAACTGTTTCTTCTTGATAAGCTTTGATTTAATTCTGTACCACTAACCCTAAACCCCAAACCAAACTTTCAGGATGTGTTGCCAGTCATTTAAATTATATCCTTAGGAAAATGTATGTTTTGGGCACCCAAAACTTATACTCAATTGAGCTGGCAACTGTTTTCATTCCTAAATATTATGTTTCTAGCCAAAACACTTAGAAATATCAACAAATGACGACAGGATGAAACTACGGCTTAAGTGCATCACGCCTCAAAGCAGCCACACTTGAAGAGCATCTTGGATGCAAGTACCCCCAAGGCTGTTTTCCATGGCAAAGGCCAACTCACAGACCTAAAGAATGCAAGAGCTCTTCACGTTCACTATCAATGACATGCTGCTGCACCAGCAGGTGAAGGATTCAAGCACCAGTATTTACAGCTCGCATGGCAAAATGGAAGGAAAAACAACATAAAATCGCAGAGAGATGGTGTGCAGTACAGAAGGGTAGTCTAAGGTGCATTTATAACGATAAAACCCCAACAATTACATGTGCGACGGGCCCCTCTGCCAGCTCCTGCCTCTCTCCAGTTCAACTTCTCCCGCTCCCAGGTGCAGCCCCGATCCCCCGCTGCACCACAACAATACTTCGCTACGGATTTGGGGCCCAGCTCCCGGCACTCAGCCCCCTCCCCGCACCCCACTGCTCCTCTGGGGCCACGCTCCCCACGCTCCCCGCTCTCCCCCGGCCCAGCGCACCTCACAGGCCCGGCCTCCCCCAGGGGACCCGTCCCCATAGCCCCCCTCTACCTTCTCCCCACATCTCTCGCCCCTCCCCACACACACAGGTGCCCACCGCCATCACCCGCCGCAGGCCCTCACCATGAACTTGAGGGCTTTCTCCTGCAGCACGGCCTCGGCCGGGTCCATAGTCCTACTCGGGGCCGGGGCCGCCCCTCCTCTCACTGCCAGGCCGCAGCCAGCGCAGACGGAACCTGCGCTGCCCCGCGTCCCCCCTTCCACCTCGGCCCGCTGCCCGCACGGCGCATGCGCAGCCCGCAGACCCACGGGAAACGGAGTCCCTGACAGAAGTACCGGCCAAGGCCCTCGCGGCCGGGCAGGACTACAAAGCCCAGAAGGCCTTGGGGAGGAGGAACGCCGGGAGCCGGCCGGCGCATGCGCCGCAGGGGGAGAGGGGGTCGACGGGAGTTGTAGTATCGTGGGGCTGTTGGCGGTGTAACCGGAGGGCTGGGGCTGGAAGGGGGAGAAGTCCCTTTTTGCGGGGACCGTGTGGGACATTTCCACACAGACCTGCCCGGGGAGTGCAGCGCTGGCTCCTGAGTCACGCATCAGAACCTCATGTGTGGCTAAGGGCGGGGTGCCAGGGCAGCAGGCTCCCCATGCAGGGCCTCACCAGCCGTTCAGGGCTGGGCTGCTCCCCTGGTTCTGCCCCCGTTACACTTGGTGGTTGTGCGCCGCCGACGGTTGTGCAACCGTCAGTTGTTACTGGTAGAGCATCTAAAACTAATCCTGTGCACGGAACAAGGACCAAAAGTACCTGGTGACTTCCATCCAGGGAGAACTGTGTACCAAACTGCACCTTGTCACCGGATATGAAACTGGGAAACTTCACTGGAACAGATCAAGTAGACACACATCATTCTGGTGGGATGTTTGTTCACATCCGTCCTGTGAAGAACATCCCTTGTAAACAGCCTGCCATGGTGCCTCGGTGCTCGTAAACTTAGGTTTTTCTTCTTTCCTAATAATCTTTCTCAATCAGTTTCTCCTAAAAAGTGGCCCAAGCTCTCTTTGCTGTATCAAGCAGCAAGCACAAGAATTGATCAGCATCCCTTTAACAGCAGCTGCATATAGACCAGAGGGTATTTACATATCTCCCCCCTCCATCCTTTTATCTTCTGTGTTACACACCGCACAAGACAGCTCACTCTTTGGCAGCCATTGCTTCTAATCCTCTTGGGTTTGTTAAATTTGTCTAATCTCTTTCCAGTTTTCCTACATTTTTCACAATGTGCCCAAAAGCTGAGGCCAGCTCGTGTGGAGCAGCAGACAGAAATTACCTCCAGTGTCTTTAGTACTAATTGTAAGGCACCAAGAAGTTTTTCCTTTCTCTGTAGCAAACAGGACACTGATCCCTATGCAGTTTGTCGTCAGTAAAACGCAGCTTTTCCTTGTCACATTTATACTTTTGACTCGGCATCTTGAACGAGATACCTTGAATTTCTTCCTGTTTAGGAGAAAATGAGCCAACCACAAACATCAGTAATTGCTCTCCGACATACAGCTTAAACCCATTGTTTTTGTTCTGTGTCTGACCTGTAAAGCAAAGCTTTGACTTCGCAGGTATGAAACCAGCATCTCCTGTGCACCAGCCCCTTCCCTCATTTTCTGTGGACACCCCATCGTCTCCACATTCTTGAACAAAATAATCAGAGGGACAACAACACAGAGAATATGCCCATTACTGGATTCCTTGCAGGGACATATGACCTAGATGGTGTCCCATGACTCAGGACCAGGAGTTTGTCCTCCAGCCAGTGACCCAGCAGAGGTGACAGGGAATGCCAGCCCATGCAGGATGTCATGCTGGGATGAGCTATGGTCCCAGAAGAGTGGCTTGAGAGGAGGTGGCAGGGACAACCTTATGTCCTCCCTTTACAATCCCAAGGCATAGAAATCTTCCAAAGAAAGCTTTCAGGTCACCAGGACATGGGCTGCTATTCTTGGACTGGCCCAGCCACACTCTTGGTCATCATACTTTAAACCCAGACTCCTAGCAGTGAAACACCTGAAATGCTTGCTATAATGGGGCTAGGCATTTTCCAGACTGCTGACAGCACTGAAAACACTCACCACAATTATATAAATAACAGTAATTATAATGGGGGAGTCCTATAATTACAAAAAGACTGCTTCTGTAACAGTACTGCAGGCAACTGGGGGCTGCTGGCACTTGAGGCAAGGCTCTCCTGCGTCTCCTCCCTGCAGGCACCCGGCAGTTGGCTGGGATGTAATGGATCCTCTTCGTAGCAGCGTGACGGGCTCAAGGCTTTGATTGCATGGTTTATTTGTCAATAATATCTGATGCTGGCCTAATTGTAGGAAAATTGAAAAGTGTAATGCTTCAGCACTAGACACCACTGCCCCAAAGCTCTCCAGGCTGATTGATCTGTCTGGACTGTAACTTATAGGGGATTAATGTCTCTGGGTCAGAAAAAGCGTGAATGAAGTGAAGCCAAAACTAATGAGTGTTTAGGTGTTGGGCTTAACCCTGGTGGGAGAATAGAGTGGCTCAGTTATTCTGCTTTACTGCCACCAGGATCCCACAGTGCAGGGCAACTGCAGAGGGACAGGGCAAGATGCTCTAGGACAGCAAAGACAGACTAAGGAAGGACTTGGAGAGACAAGGCTTGTCCCAGCAGCGCTAAGCATGGAGATGATGTCTTGCCATGTCAGCCTCACCTGGATTCCTTCATCTGCAGCCCAGCCTTGTGTCTGCTTCCCACCATGGGATGCTCTCTGCACCCACCAGCTTGCTGTGGCCCAGAGGAGGAGAATGGACAGCACACTGAGCTGTGACACCCATCAGATCCCTGTTACAGCTCTGTGTCATCAGTGTCACATCAGCCAGCAGGATGAGAGGCACTGGAGACATCTGCAGTGTATAAGGCAAAGGGAAGGCACTCTTCAGATTTAGCAGATTTACAACCAATTAAATAACAATTTGTTTGGATTTCAGGAACCAGGAACCAGATGTGTGATCAGTGTTGCCTCTGCTACAGTAAAGCTGCCCTGACCAGCTCCCCGTTACTTTCTCCTTGCAACAGCACTCATAAACCCCCTTTCCTTCCCTCCACACCCTCACTGCAGAGCATGTTGCATGAAGCAAGCCGTATAGCACACAGGGAGCCCACCACCCTTCCAGATGAAGGATGCTGCCTAACGGTAAAGATATTACTGTGATTATTTTTGCACTAGCATATTGCTCTGTGCATTGTGGACTCTGCGGACCACATCCACGCCTGGTGTAACGCCATGTTAATTTGCTGTGGCAATCATTAATTGGGTAAGGAACAGCTGGTGCTTTGCTTTAACTGAAGCTGATTGGGTCTGTAAGTAACTGTTTGGTTTAAGCTATCTGCAGCAGGTACAACCCTACCTCTCCCTGCACTCCAGAAGGGTTTCACTTCTTGTCCCAGTGACCCTTGGTGGAAGCAGCAAGATTTGGCCATGAAACATTAGGGAGCTTTAATCAGTGCAGTTCCTTTGGGCTTTATTGCCTGAATTTTAATATTTTGAATAATAAAGGATGATTTTAAATTAAATTTGTGGGCTTGCCATCTGTGTGTGCTTGGCCTTGTTTTCCTCTGCTTTGGCAGTCCTTTGACTTCATTCTTTCCAAGTTGCAGCAAAAAAGAAGGGGAAATAGGAGAGAGCACCAGTGGAGGAGAATTTTGTTATTCCCTTTGTCCTACAAGGTATCTTGGCAGCAGCAGCCTTTGTTGTGGGTATGTTTCACAGTGCTGAGCATACAGATGATGTTTGAGAGCATAAGAGCTCACAAGAGGGAGACAAGGACCCCTACACCCAGAAATGTCCCAATGGCTCAGCTCAGCCTCTCCATCCAGCTCATCTGTGGTGGGAGCATGCTTCGCACAGGGCACTGGCATCTCAGCTAAAGGGGCTTTATGTGCAGTGGCCTGGGGAATCTGGGGGCACGAGGGCTCCCTGCAGCTTCTAGGCAAAAGGGCTTTTTTTAGGACAAAGACATTGCCACTCAGTCATGCAAAAGGACAGAAAGAAAAGTCTGAGACCGTGTTCACTGTATGGCTGGAGCAGGACAGTACCCATCAGGTACTAATGAGATGCGCAAGGCTGCGCATGTGGAGAGAACAACCAAAGACAGAGGCTTGAATGCAGAGAAACCAGAACAGTCAAGGTATGGACTGACATTACAGGTTGAGCCGAATTTATCCCTTGTGCTGCTGAAAAGGGAAGCTGAATCCCCCCTTCTGTGTCTGCCAGCCATGTGCTTCCTCCTCTCACCTTGTGCCAGCTCTGATATTTGTTTGCTAGCACAGTGAACTGTTTTAATTAGTTATAGTAGCAGAAAAATGATAATCAGGAAATACAAACTAAACACTTCGTTGGTGAGTCAAACTGGCTTTTCTTGTGATGAGACAAATGGCAGAGATACTGCAAGGAATTGCACTCCAGGGGAGGGGAAGGGAGGATGAGTCTGGTTCCTCTCTGTGATGGGGAGCTGTTAATTCAGCAGACACCACATGGAAAACCTCTTGTCTTCACACTCAGGTTCTCTTGACCCTCCTTGGTGTTAAAAGCCCTCTCTGCTCGCACAGCATCACTGCTGCCACTGGAGGCTCTGGATGGCCAAGGCAAAGAGTAGGGGAATGTCTCAAGAAGGCCAGATTCTGGGAGTTTGAGATCCTCACAGGGATCCTGAGTGGGTAATCCTGAGCTCATTTTCCTGTTGCTCATCTTGCCACTGGGGCTGCATGGCACTGGTCTCCCCTTTGATTCTCTTGGCCAACTGATGATGCTGAAGCCCTGGTCCTAGTCCTCTCCATAGCCTCTGTAGGTACTGTTGTTTCTAGATTAAAAGAAATCAGTGTGATAGTGATGTTCTTGAACAGGAGCTATAGCCATTGCCAGCAGCTTTACCACAATCCCAGTGGGATTCCCACAGGCCTCAGTGCCGAGTACTGGGCTGCCCTGCAAGGCTGTGCACATACAGAAACACACACCCCAACTCACAGCCAGCCGGGCGCCCTCAGCACAGATCTGGAAGCCCTTCTTTACCTCCAGAAGCATCTCCTTTGCTCTCTGAGGCCTGGCCACCTCTCCACACCCCCCACGCTTCCAGAATGTGTCCTCTGATGTTTGCAGCACCTTCCATCAGCCCGTCCTTGAAACAGCAGTGATGACAAATCCATCGGTCCTTCATCAAACCTGAGAGCCCAGAGGAACATCGCCGGGAGCTCAGCGTTGCTGCCTGGAGGGTGGCAAAGGGCAAAGACGGATTTCTTCTGATGAGGGTGAAAAACAAACCCAAACCACCAAACCTGACCCGACAGAACAAAAACAACCCCAACAAGTACCTCGTAGTCAGAACAGCCTTTTAAAGCCTCATGAATATTTAGCTTGTCCTCATGTAAAATATATGCCTTCGCGTAAGGATCAGGCAAAGGAGGTGCATGATTTTTTTCTGATTTATGGGCCCAGCAACGGATTATTCATAGCAGAGCAGCTGTGTGGAAAGATTCATCCACTGCAAAATGTGATTGTACATCAGGCAGTGTGAGGGAACAGAGCTATGACTAATGGCTACTTTACATATAAATGAGAAGGTTTGCGCTAGGAACTGTAAAAAAAATACAATCGTTCAGCTGACGGCCCAGCCTCTTTATCGCAAGCGCTGCACAGGGGCCAGGGAAAGATGGAAACAAGCCTGCCTGAAGGCGCTGCCTTCCCTCACATCCTCCAACATGCAATAAATAAGGCAACGGCAGGCAAGGCTTCTGAGGGCCATATTTGTTGCTGGTGTCAATCTGCAGGCTGCGGTGGGGGAAGGCAGATCTGGCTTCTCCTAGCTCGGATACCCCTGGAAGTCCCTCCCAGCTGGATTGGGGTGGACCCCGCTTTGAGCATCACACTCAAAAACAGAGGGGCAGCATAAGCCAGGGTGCTGGGCATAGCCCCAACGTAAGCCCATCTCTTCCTCTCCCCTCTGCAATCACAGCCTCCCCCCCCACTCGCTCTCCTAGCCAAGACAGGTTGTCTAGACATTGCAGATGTGGACAGATGTTGGGGCTGTAATTTATAACAATGGCCTCCAGAAGGCAATTCCAATTTGTTTCGCTAAAGCTTTAAGTTACAGGCAGCAAGATCTCCTGTAAATACTCTTGACTTACATAGTAAGTACATAAAAGAGTTTGCCTGGTGAAAGCCCGCTTGCTGCAGCAATTATAGCTTTCCCCGTGTCTCAGAGGGACATTATGATTCATAGATCTAAAAGCAATTGCCCTCTGCCATGGACCCCATGAGTTCAAGAGTGACCTGAGCTCCAGGTGCTGACACACATGCAGCTCAGAGGTCACTTCTCCGGCATCACTCACCTGCTCAGGGGAAGAGATTGGGATCCCATCTGCAGAGCCAAGCCCCACACCCTGTGCTCTCTTCCTCATGGCCAATATCCCTGCCATTCAGTGCCTGAAGGACAAGTCAGAAAGGAAAAATTTCCAGCTCTTTAAAAGGTTCCCTGAGGGAAACCTCTCCTGAAAGCAAAAAGACCCTCACAGGAGAGGTTTCCCTCTAGAGAAACATTTCAAACACAAAGGGAAATGGAGCACACAGCCTTGCCTCTGCCAAGGCTCCCACCAGCCTGGTTCAGAGCAGCCCAGATTAGGCACTACAAGGCCTTCTCCCTCCATCAGACACCACTCAATATCCCAAAACCTCCTCTTCCTGCTCTAACCCTCCTGTGAAAGACAGCTGTGGCAGATTCCTTCACAAGTGAAGGTTATACTGAGAGTGGTGGGCTTGCAGCCACAGGAGGAGAAGAAGGCACCAGGAAGGATGCAATCACGAGCAGCTAGTGTGTGCACTTCTGCCGTTCAATGCCTGCAGCCAGGAGTGATTCCAACAAAGGAGAGTGTTTCTTCAGCACTGTCTTATACAACCTACAGTTCTTCTGCTTGTCCTCAACCAAGAGCTTGGGTTTTCTTGCAGAGTCCAAGGGGAAAGAATATGACCCCTCATCAACTATTTGCTCCTGCAGTTGTGTCTGTGCGGGTTGTTCCTAAATGGAGCAGCACAGACTTTTTCACTGCTTTTAAGGGACATGAGGCACTAAGATGCTCTGCAGTGACTATATCGGTGCATGAGTACCTGAGGAGGTGTGCGCTGAACTGGAAGCAACCCCAGCAGTCCTCAATACATTGTAAAAGCTTATACTGACATGCTGCAGCCACACAGGCCCCAGAGATCCCACTCTGTAGCAGATTCAACCATGCTGGGTGCTACAATGCCCACAGAACTCGCAAGCTCATTCCTTTCAGCCCATGTGCAAGGCTGCCTGTCCCATTCACCTCTGTGGCTTGGCCATCACACTAGTGAGAACCTGTAGAAAAGCTCCACACAGGTAAGACCACAAGAAAACAGAGAGGTTACATCTCAGGTTCATCAAAGGTGAATCTCGCTTCTGGAGACTGAGATATAACATATGGTTGAAATCCCAATTAGAGCCTTAGCACAGGGCATCCACCAAGGGGAAGTTAAACACACACACACATATATATATATATGTATACACACACACACACACATATATATATACATATATATATAAACCAAAGAGCATATGGTGCCATGCACAAAGTAGGACAAGATTGGGAAGAGTTGTGCCTTGAAAATTCCCACTTTTCATCTCAGAGGTGAGTCACTGTGGCAATTTCACCCATGACATGAGGTTGTGGAGAAACTGGACTTTGCAAAGCCTCACCACAATGTGCTTCAATTAAAGCACATTCCTGTGAAGTTTGGTTGGGTTTAGAGATGTGCTCCCCTTGGATTTGCAGCTGGAGGTCTGTAGCCATGTGCCACCATGGCAGAGCCTGAAAGAGAAACCCATTGGTCTCCCAGAGGAGCATGAGCAGAGGCCAGACCAGCACAACTGAGCTTTCTAAGATTTCTGTTGCTTTTGTTCCAGAGTTTGCAATTGAAGCAATGGGAAATGGCAATTCTCAGGTTTTCAGCCAAATTAAAAAGTCTTCTTTTCCCCAGCCCCCAAAAGTTTAATCTCAGATTTAATGAAACATTTAATTTGAAGCCATAGATCTTAATTTGTGGGGAAGCAATTCTTTGAATTCAAGTAAATAAAGTAATAAATTATTTATTGTTCTTTAATTCTGAATTCTTCAGCAGAGCAATCAGCTGAATTCAAGGTGAAACAAGTGTCTGAGCCCCATTTACTTTCATCAGCAAAGAGAGTATTTGATGCTACTTTCAACTGAGTGAGGTACAGGAAAAGCTTTTTTGGGAAGGGATCAGGCTTTTGGCACTCAGCTCATTTTGCAGCCACAAAGGCACATTTCCGTGTTGCTTTTCATGCCTGGAGTGTCAGTGCTATAGAGACACTAAGGTGCTGCAGCTCATTCTGCAGGCAGCATCCAAGCCCAAGGCCAAGTGCCCAGCCTGAGGCAGGCAGATGGCTTCATCCATGACTTGGAGACTTTTCCATAGACTGAAGGACAGTGTGGAGACTGGGATCTAAAAGTGTTGCACTCCTGTTTGCTTTAAAATGGGAACACAGAGCAGGCCTCTCAAGTTTAAGTTACTCTCTCAAAACATATCCCAGTTGCAAATTATATAGGTGATACCTGCATCCCATACAGCTGCTGTTGTCCCTCAGCCTGGAGCTGTGCTGTCCCTGCCCAGGGAGAAAGCCCAGATTTTCACAGGAAGGGACTGAGTCAGGACAGGAGAGACAGGACCCACGTCTTACTTGCACACTTGGTGCCCTAAACCAGCTTCCGAAGTAAAATGCAAACCCAAATACTGCCTTTTCCCAGCCACTTGAGAGCCGCATGCCTCCTGGCCCAGCATTTCCAGAGCCCACATGGGATCCTACCTACTGATGGAGCAGGAAGTCAAGGCTGACGTGCACAGATGACCCCAAGGAAACAAACACGGCAGACTCTGAAGCTTCCCCAACAGACAAGAGGGTGAGGTGGCCTTGGGACCAAACAGCTCCATGAGCATGGAGCTTGGGGACAGCACTGCTGTTTTCAGGGGGCTGGACTGGGCAGCTCCCTCCCCTGCTTGCTCATGCACTTCCAATTAAACCTGGTGGAATTCAATCTCTTACTCTTAATAAACTTCCCCGTTTCCTTGCCAACTCCCCTCCGGACACCAAGACACTATTACTTCAAACACAACAGGAAAGGGCTATTTTTTTCTGCAAACTTTCTGACTGAAGAGGCAAGCACGAGCCCCCCTAGCAGGATCCAAGCCATTTAGGATCCATGAAAATTAACAGCAAATAAACATTTGGGGAGGGAAGAGGGGGAGGAATGGGGCTGCAGAGCCGCAGCAGAAGGGTTATACACACATGCACGTGCTTCCCAAAACAAGCAAACACCCACAGTTGCTGACCAGTGCACAATTGCACATGGGACCAAGCATGGAAATTGAGAACTTGTGTTCCCAGTTTGAGGACTGTGAGCACATGGATCTCCATGGATGCTGCCCCTTATTTTCACACCACCACAGGTCCCTTCTCATGCATCCCAGACGTGCAGTTCTGGGGGTGGGGAAGATCTAACAGCCTCTTCCCTATGGCTGGCACCATTCAGTACAGCATACACACACAAGAAAGCTGTATAGCCCCCCCTTCTCCAGCCTGGAGTCCTCATCCCCACACGCCACATCTCCATTGCACAGACCCAGAAGATTAATGCAGCCATCTCCCCTTTCCCAAAGCCCCGGTTGCAGCTTTGCAAGGCAGGAGCCTCCTTCTCCACTCTCCTCTCCCTGACAGATGCCTCAGAGCCCGGGGCCGCAGTTAAGGTGACAAGATTCAGCAATTCTTTATGAACATTTCATTCCCGCTCGCTACACGACGTAAATTAGATGGTGTGTTACATTCGGGCAAGAAGCACGATATGTCACTGTGGCGCCGGCCCATTGGATGGAGAGGCTAATCCTGCCGTGAATTTCATTACTGCTTTTATGCCGTCGGAATTAGCTCGGTGACAGCGAGCCTGATTGTCTTTCACTAGGGGTTTGCCGGGGTGCGGGAAGGCTTCCTCCCTGATGGGAGCACTATGGAGTGACCCTGCTCCATGGCCACACATTGCGCCTTCACCGAGGAAGGGAGGGAGCAGTGTCCAGCTCATGGGTAACTCTGGTATTCCTCCTCCCTAGTGCTGGGATAAATAAGACTGAAGAAGCCCCTTACATGAGTGGGTGGCCAGAATGGTGGTAAAACCCCTCCCTGTAAGAGGAAGGTGTTGTATACCCCTCCTCTTGACTTTACATGCACATAGGCAGTTATCCTGGGGATGCTTCTCTTGCTGTGGTGGATTCCTCCCTTCTCCCAGCACAGACCACATGGGGTACCAACACTCAAAAGCCTGAGAGCCAGGGACACAGGCTTTGATCCATGCTGCAGCAGGGACAAATTCAGTCCTTGTATCAGTGTCTGCACTTGGGGGTTTCATGCCCTTGGCCAGCGTAAGAGGAGGTGAATGAGATGCAGAGCCATGTTTCCATTACTGCCCACAGGCTTCTCAGCCACTGGTGATGCTTAGGCTCTGTTTGGCTGAGCTGCCTCCTGAAGAATCCTCATGGAGAATACCAGCAGTTCAGGTGACTTAGAGCAGGGGTTGGCTTTAGTGAGGCTGGACAAGTTGTACCCATCCTATGTCTATCCCTACATCTCTCCTGTTATAGAGCTACTGCTGATCAGGGAGCAAAGCCAGGAACACACAAATGAGCTTCCCAAACAACCAGCACTTACCTAAAGTGAGACTGCTGAGAGGTCAGGCACCAAAAGGGTGGCTGCAAGCAAGAAGTGGCAGAGAGAAATCTGGGAACACCTGGAGAGCCCAAGTGAAACACTGACTGCACACACTTAGTTAAGTTGCTCAGTCCTTGGTTAAATAAGGAGTCTCAGAAACATGCCATAAGGTGTCCCCTGATGCCAACACCAGACCCAACCATCACAAGTCCGCTGAACCTGGCCACCACTTTTCACAGACACCATGACTTTGCTTCTCCAAACCTAGCTTCTGGAAAGCCTTTCTCCCTCAGGCTGTACACTGTGGCCTTGACAGCCCTAGTTCACTCCTCTCCATATTCATGTCCTCTCTCATCCTCTCTGCCCACCCTGGTTTGTACCTCCACAGAGCTCCCTTTGCTGCCACTCAAGTTTAGGTGTTGCCATCCAGTTAACCAGCAAACACACACATGCAAACCCACAGCTGCCCATGTCTTACTGAAGCACTTGACTTTTCTCCTGATGCCTCCCAGCACTGCTACCATTTACAGGGTTTAAAATGTCAGGGTGATGCCCTGCAGGGCTCCAGAGGGCTGAGCAGCAAAACACTTGAAGGTTGCAGATGACGTGGGTGATGGCTGCCAGGCTGATCCAATCAGTTCTGCACCCTAGCACGGCTTCAGGAACAAAACTGCGGGAGCAGGGATAGAGACATAAATTGATCATCATTGCCTACCATCCCAGTGCATTCCCAAAGCTCCAGCCTCCAACCCTCCAGTGCTGGCTGCAGCCCCTGGAAAATGCACAGGAAGCTTTAAAGCCAAAGCACCAGCAAAAAAAGGAAAAAAACTCTAATGATATCCCTGGGAGGAAGGTGTAGGTATATATACTGCAGCTCCTAAAGTGCTCTGTACCACCATAGATCCCTCCACTCTCCTTCAGGCTGCCCCACTGGCTTGTCCCAGAACAGCATTGAGTGATCCAATACCCAAAGCACCAGTGGAGAATATACCCCTGGGGACAAAAGGAGCCCTCCTGCAGTAGGTGTCATACAAACACAGCATGGAGGAAAGCCCTCCTTCCCCCAGGCAGGAAAACTCATATCTCTAGCTGGCAAAAGACCATGTTGTACCTACTGTGATTCAAATCCACCTGGATGGGGTGTTACCACAGGGCAAGTTACATCTGAAATCCATCCTTAAGGGTGCATCTGAGAGCAGTAGTGGTCCAGCTATACAGCACAGTGTGGAAATCAGGAGAGAGCCAACAACACCGGTATCTGGAGCTGTACTCCAGGCTCTTGGCCACCTCCTCCTGCTCTCAGGACAAGGATACTAATAGATGCACATTAAAGCTGTGTAAGTGCTCTCCTCTTAGGTAAGCACTTTGGGAAGCTTGCTAGTCCCTCGCAGTAATACTCCATTAGTCCTTCACTCTAAGTCTAATTAGGGGGAGGAGAAGGAGGAGAGGGAGGGAATGAGGAAGAGGGGGAGGAAGTTAACAAACCCATCTGGGATGATGAACTACATAAGAGGTTTGTAAAAACAGAAAAAAGAAAAAAAGCAGTCAAATCTCAGATGTTTGCAGGGCAAGTGACTGAAAGGTACATGAAAATAACATGTAGGAAAAAAGGGCTCCTGAGCTCTCCCCCAGGATGAGGACAGGATGCAGCCTTTCCACTAACCTTTCGGGTGGGGATGGCAGCCCACTGCCAGCAGTTCTGGGGGTCTGCGTTGCTGGTTTAAACTGGGATTAAAAAGAAAGCAAAATCAGTTAAAATGGGGATTAAAACTGATAATTGTGTCCTTAGCCTTCGTGCCAGAGATTTCCTCTCCACCAGCACTGAGTCGGATACAAACATTGACCATAAAGAGCAGGGCCTGAGCAGGGAACCTCAGTGCCCAGAGGAAACCACAGCAGTGGCATGTCACGAGAGGTAACACTTGAACCCCAGAGGGGCCCTTTTTTTCAGGGATCACTGGGGTCCAGGCATCACCATCAGAGATGTTAGACAATGCTTTTCCCAGTCTGGGAGTCCTCTCCGTACCTGGAGGTACCCAAACCTGTAAGGGACTCACCTGTAATAGAGGACAGGCTCTAAGTGCGTCCAGCAGGAATGAGTTGCTGGAGAAAGCAGCTCTTTGGGCACCCACAGCACATGAACCTCCCTCAGCTCAGCTCTGTCACCCCTCCCAAAATGCCCTGGTGTCAGCAGCAAGAGCAGGAGAGATGAGTCACACCCAGACTAATACCTGGGGCCAGCCCCACCGGTGCTGCAAGCATCACTTCCCTGCCCTCCAAACCTCTCCTCTTTCACCATGCCAGTCGCCCAGGATGTTTCACAGAGGCAGGTCTCCTGCAGCCAAAAACAGTCTCGGCTGGCTTTGTCCCCAGGCTCAAAGAAGCCCTGGACAGCCCATCCATCGTGCAGCCCAACGCAGCCGAGACACGGTCAGGAGCTGTGCAGAGCAAAAATAAAAGAGTCACCGGGACTCCCCATATCATATATATATCAGCCAGCAACGGCTCCATCGGGAACAAAGGTATTCAAGCATTGGAAAGAGAGTGCTTAGCAGTAAAATAGGTCCTGGAAGCCCTCAGGCACTATTTACTGGGGAATGAATCTACCTTGGTGACTGATTGCAGCCTTTTAACCTGGATAAATCAGATGACAGATAAGAGCGTCTCCCGGGTAGCCCTGCCGGCAGGTACCTCCATTGCAGCCCCATTCATTTCAGCCAGCTTTGTCACCCACCAGGGGACGTGTCCCCTGCTATGTGGGGTAAGCCCTTTGAGGGGGGCTTCAGTGGGCAGAGGTGCCTGCTAGGTTTTGGTGCACCTCTGCTCTTCTCTTTATGGCAGGGAGCCATTTCCAGCTGGAGAAGCAGCCAAAGCAGCTGAAATGTTAGGGACTCATCCCTGCCTGGCTCTGAAACTCCAAAGCATCCCACATCCCAGACCAGACTGCTGAGGATGGGGTAAAGGACAACTGATGGACCCCGGAGTGGGTTTCTGGGGTACACCAGCCCAGCACACTCTTCTCATCATCAAAGAGCACTTTTCACGCTGCTTGCAGCAGGACACATTACAGTTTTGGGATCAGCCCATCTCACACCTGGGAAACATTGGAGCCAGAGCCATCTCTAAAGCCACCCAGACTGCAAGGACACCACCAGCTGGAAAAGAAGCTTGATTTATATAGGCACACTTGCTAGCTGCAAGGGCTCTGACAGGAATGAACAGGCAGCCTGTCCCAGTCTTTCATTTTGAGAGATGCCATGCCTGCCACCCTGCAGTACATCCTAAAAAGGAGAGTTCAGCACCAGTTTTTGCTGCAAGTGTCTGTAATATGCAGCTTCCACCTCCCTGTGCAGCTCTAGCGAAGCAATGGGGAGCAATGACAATACTGCAAAGCAGCTCCATGAATGTGGCAACCCCTTGATTTTCGATGCTGAGGGCTGGTTTTGCACACACCTCTCCTGCCAGGTCTGCCATTGCCCAGCCCACAGCAGGAAAGCCTTGGTTAGGAGCACCAAAAGCTGCGCTGTGCAGTCTGTCATCCCTCATGCACAGCAAGAGACCTGGAGCACAAATTAGGATGTCACCACTTTGTTTTCCTGACTGGTTTTCCCCTTTCAGCACTCAAAACTTGTGCACACTCAAGACAACCCACTTGATATCCATACTTTCAGCCACAATACTGACACCTGCTCTAGGCACCATCCTGCCCCATTTCTTGTCCTAATTCTATTTATTGCTGCTTCAGACACCCTTTGGAGTACCCTAGTAACTCAACACTCACCCTGCAGCTCTCCTGACACACCAAGGAGCACTGGACAGGAACACAGGCATTTCAACAGCTAAGTGAAAAATCAGTGCTTAATGCATGCCTTTATCTTGAAGAAAGGAGAACCAGCACCTTCCATGCTGCAGCTTACCCATAGTACCTTTCTGAAGCAGAGCAACTAAGGATGTTACCCCCTTCCCTCTCCCACTTTATAGATTTTAGGGAGAACATAAGAAGCACAAACAGGTGTCCTTGCATCTTACAACCCAATACTGTACTCTGCTGCTCTCCCCAGCACAGCTCCCATCCCGGGCCAGCTGCTGTTGCTCAAGAGAACTAATTACTCATCTCGAGATAACAACCCTAACCAAAGCACTGGGTGGAGAGGAGTAAAAGGAGCAGTGCTTGGCTTTGGTATGGAGGCTGTGGTTTAAGAGCCTTGCAGTGCTTTAAGCCACCACTGTCTCAAACAAGAGACCTACTGAAAATTTTAGTGGCAGAGAAAAAATGAGGGGAGGATACGAGTGAGTTGAGCTTTGGCTTTGTGCATTGGATCAACATGGCCTGGAAAGAGCAAACCCGCTCCTGGTTTTCTGTGCCATCGTGTGACAGTTTCTGGAGGGAGAATGGGAATCCAAATCAAAACAATACATTTCATTTAAGCTCCTGCATATGAGAGTGCTCCCCTCCATGTTATCCCCATGTGAACTAGGTGCCAGCTGAGCCAGAGGCATGCAGAGCAAGCACAGGACATTTGCTGAGGCTGGATGCAGAGCAGGGCTTGCAGTACTAGGTACAGCAGTGCCTCAGTTGCATCAGAACATGCCAAGTGATGCTCAGTCTGCTGGAAATCACCAAAATCAGTCAGAAACCTTTTCTGGCTGGTTTAAGCTCATCAAGCTGCAGCTCTGGAGGTACCAAAACAAGCAGGAGCCCCCCTGGTCAGGGTAATTCCTAAAAGGCTGGAAAAAGGGTTTCTCCTCTGCTGTAACCCTTAATGACATGGACAGCTCTGGAGCCCAGAGCTGCTCCAGCAAGTTGCTTTTCAGAGGGAAAATCCACGCAATTCCCTGGGACAGCCCTTCTGAGTGTAGTGGGTTGTATCAATGACCTGATTCCCATGGGACTAACTCCTTTTTTTTTTGTGGTAGGGTTGTTTTCAGCCGGATTGCTTCCCTGCTCTTGTCTCCATCCCCAGGGACACCAGACCTGAATGGGGTTAGACAAACAGCTTGGCTGAGCAGCAGGGGTGAACTGCCCCGGGGCAGGATCAGTCCCAGCTTGACACATTTTGCATACACCAGAGCCTCCAAGCAGAAATGGGGATGCTCCAGGGAGCCAGGCAGGTGCTGGGGGGCTTTAGGGACCAAGACCCCTCCTTAACCTGGCCACAGAAGGTGCAGCGTGTCCTGCTTGTCCTGTCATGTCTGTCCAGCCAGGTCTGTCTGTCCAGTTGGGTTACACACATCCAAGAGGGTAAAAGAGAAATGAGGGCATGTGTGTGAGGACTGGATAGCACCCGGGATCCACCCAGAGCCTGACCTCCCCCTTCCATCAGAGATCGCACCCTGGAAGCCATATTCAGCCATCATTAGTATGCAAAGACTGTGATCTGAGAGAGGGGGAGAGAGAAAGAGGGAGGGAGGGAGGGGGGAGAGAGGGAAAGGAGAGAGTAAGAGAGAAAAAGCCAGTTGTTTTATTCATGGCTGGTGATATTATAGACTGAGTGAAAATCACATTATCGTAATGGGAAAGTTAGAGTTGCCGTGATGATGCCCTGAAGCTTGTGTGCTGATTGGGGTGTGATTGCTATCTGTATTTATATGTAGAAAGCAAAGTTCACTGCCAGTTCAAGATGGTGGAGCCTGCTTCTTCATGCTACATAATTCTTCAGTAGGGAGAAACTAGGAGCAGCCGGGGTGGCTGAGCCAGCGTGGGGGCTCCTGCAGCACAGGGCTGCGGGCAGGGATGGTGTGTGCCAGGCTCCGGGCACAGCCCAGGCTGCTGCCCTGCTGTGAGCAGGGTGGGGGGCACTGGGTGAGAGCACCTGGGTGTGTTTGTGTGTGAGGGGGTCTCACGGCCCTAAGTGTTGGTGATGCCTGGGGGAAACTAAGCCACAGTTCCCGTTTTGGGGGTACAGGGGGGAGCAGCAAGAGGAGAGGAGCAGTGTGAATGTCGTGGTGCCTTTTGCAGGCTGTGTCAGGCTGCACAGGGCTTGGGGACAGGAGTTAATGGTGCCTGCTAGTGTTTTCTGTGAGATGGAGAGTTGGTGTGACAACCTGCGCACCCTGCATGTCCCGTCCATCATCTAACTTTTCCCTTCGGCCCCGAAGACTTCTTGGAGGAAAGAACTGCCTTGGACCTTCCTGCCCCAGACTCCAGTCTCTTCAGCTGCACCAGAGATGGTGCTGTGTTTCTGTGCAGTAGCAGGCAGTGGGGATGCAGGTAAATCCTATGGCATAAATCCACTGACAGAAAAAGACGATGCTCAAGGAGCTATTAAACCTTCAAGAACAATCTTTCTCTGCCAGCCCTGCACTCAGGTCTGGCTGCTGCGGGTCCCATCCTGGGATCCCAGAGAGCCTACAGGCACAAGAACCCAAGAGCACACTCCAGGAGCTGCTATCCCTCACACAGCAGCACTTGGGAAACATCCTCCCACAGGACAAGGACGTGTCATGGCCACCTGCTCCCCCACGCACTCACACTGAGGAGATCCAAGGGTGGAAAGTCGCTGCTCTGCCTGGGACTCAAGCAAGTGCCCTGATGCTGCAGCACAAGGGGACCTCCACTCACCAGTTTGGGTTTTTAGATCACGAAGTGACACACATGAAAAAGGCAGACCATTAACTGTGCATCTGTCAGCAGTAATGCTGAGGTTATACCAGCATCCAGGTCTCCCTGCTGCTGCCTCCCAAGGACGCACCTTCCAGCAGGCTCCTGCATCTGCAGAGATGTGATGGTGTCCAGGGGGTGCATTTACCTTCTGTGTCTGGGGCTTCATTTTCAAGATTAACAATAATCCAAGTTTCAGGAAAACAGAGGGCCAGTTGTTAAACCACAGAAGAGGGAAATAAAAATACCCAGTGTTGGGGAGGGAAAGTGAGGCAGATGTTGGAGATGTGGGAAAAGCAGAGGAATAGGCTAAATCCTCTTCTTTCTTTGCTGAGTTTCAATAGGACTTATAGTAAGCCACTAAATGTTCTTCACTCCCACTGAAGTACCTTCTCCTTAGTCAGCTTGGCCACATGCCTCCCATTTTGCTGTTGCTTTTCCCTTTCACCCCATCATGATGCCCTGCAGTGCTGTGCATTTCCTGTGCATCTCCAGACTCCTCACCCTGTGTGATGTGTGTGATGTGCAGTTATTTGCAAACACACCTCGGGTGTATGAAATGCTCTCCTGAGGTGATGCTGCCACACACACGTTTTGCACTGATGCAAGTAATGACACAAGGTGCAGGGCCCAGAGCAGCATCCCCCAGATCTATTCTCCCAGTCATGAGCAAGGCACAGCCTAGGAAGAGACAAGCAGAGGCCGGGCTATGTGTGGAGAGCTGCCGCAGAGCAGAGGGGGATGCGATGTGATCCACAGGGATGGCTCAGCCCCAAGGTCAGAGGGAAGGACAAGCTTCCCTTTCCAGGCAGAGCTCAAGCATGGCCTTTCCAAGGACGTGTGGTGGCAGAGCCAGCTCCTGGGTGCCAAACCCCCTGTGCCCTCAGCACACCAGATGGATGCTCACGTTCCCGAAAGAGCAGCCGTTACCTTGCCCGCCTCCCTCCCGCTGAGGGAGTTAAATGTGGCTCTGAACTGTGCCATGCTGCAGAGCAGAGACTGCCTCCGACCCCACCTGTCCTCTCCACCAGCCAGCACAGCACGGCTGCCAGCCAGGACGCCCCTTTTACCAGGCACTTGGGTAGGCTAGGACTGAAGGACAACTAGCTGGGATGGGCAGGAGGCAGCAAGGGGCTGCTTGGATACACAGAAATGGGAGAGCATGGAAGCTGCCCGCTGGGCTTGAAGGTGGGAGAAGAGGTGGCAGCGGGACACAGTGGAGCTGGGGACAGGGACAGCAGATGCATGGTGAAGGTCAGGCCATGGGCACAGGCAGATGGGGAGCATCCACATGGGAAAATGCAACCTGGGGGACCTTGTGACTGCTCATCTGATAGCTAAATACCTGTCATGAGCTGCTCATGAACTGCAGCTTCAGGCTCTCATGCCCAGGCTCCCCATCCCTGGCCATTAGAGCCAGCTATGCCTGGAGCTGGCTTTGAGCTGAACCCTCTCCTCCCCAGCTGCAGGAGAGGCTGTGCCAGGGGCACAAGGGCAGAAGGGCTGTGCTGAGCTGCCTTTGTACCACAAAGGCTCTGCCATGGCCAACAACTGGAGACCACACACCACGCACCTCCTTCCTCAGGAGCCTGTGTGCTGAGGCATTTGGCTGAGTGCATGTATGGATGTGGGACATACACACTCCCTGCACACATGCACCTGTCAACGGGGTGAAAAGCAGGCACGTGCATGTGAGAGGAAGGAGTCCAAGCTCCAAAAACCTCATTTTCCAGCCTTGACTTACCCTGGTGCTTTAGACACAGCATCCATGCACATCTCTGTTGCGGATGCTTGCAAGCAAAGAAAAGAACATCTCACAGCCACAGACCTCAGCACACACCTACACAAAATTCAAAGTTTCCTCCTGCCAAACAGCCGCACAGAGCTCTGCCTCACACAGGAACACACTGTTGTCCCAACACACCCACACAAGATCACTGCAGCCTGCACCAACTGCTGCAACACAAACATCTCAACCCAAACCTACTCAGTGTTTGCTCCGTGTACTCTGTCACCCACATGCCCAGGTACTGCCAGCTCATGTGTGAACCATGTAGGACCATGGAATACCCAGGCTGCACATCTTACAGGGATCAAAGAAGTCTAAAGCTCTGGATATTCCCATATGCACATAGGGGTATGCACATACACACAGAGATGTTTTGTTACCATAGACAAAGATGCCCATGGCTCCCCTCCTCCTATGGCACTGCCTCTCTCCTCTCTCTAACTTACCCGTTTTTCACAGTTTAACCAGAATCAGCAACTTCTGTCACCTGCTGCTACCTGGTGTGTCCCTTCCCACACTGGCTAAATCTGTTTGAACCCACAGATGTGTGATTAAACACGGCGAGTGTTAGTGTTGAAGCACCGCTGCGTGCTCCCCGTATGGCTGATGAGCGTGCAGCTGGAGCAGAGCTCCCTGGGGTACCCTGCTGCTCGCTCAACACACGCCAGGTTGGGGGGAGGAAGGTGTCGACATGGCAGGGAGGGTATTTAAGCATTAAGCCATTTCTTTTCCCTACAAGCATCCTGAAACTGCAGCTTTTCCTGCCTGGATGTGTCTGGCTGAGCCTCTGATGGGGAGGCTGGAGAAAAACATTTGTTTGTAGGAGAGCAGGAGAGAACAGGGAAGGAACAAACATGAAGGGAGAAAAACTGTATAAAATAGCAGAGGGAGCTGCTTTGTCTTCTCTCAGCCTTGCAACACAAAATTCAAGGGGCTTCCAGGGCAACTGAACAGCAGAGCACATGGGGGAGACACAAGGAGCTTGACTTCCTATCTCATTACATGATGATGCTGATACCAGACAAGAACACACCAGCCTATACGTTTCCAAAGAGGACGAAAACTTTTCAGGCTTCAGCACGCAGACCACTCTGTAGGTCCCCTCAGCATGTGTTGTCTGGATCCTGAAGGGTTTAGGATCCAGAGGACTCCCTTGGCTTATGTAGCTTATCATCCAGGAGCAGCCAGGCTGACTCCAATGTGACCTGTGTTGTAGGGGAAAAAGGGAGATGAAGGAAAAGCCGCCTTGAGCCAAAGCACTAGGAAAGGCCTGTTGGTGACTTGCCCAAACACAGCAAATCATGAGCTCAAAGCAGGACACGTGGGTCCCTTTCCAGGCTCATCAACGTGAAACATTTTGGGTCAGGTTTAAGAGGCATCAAGAGGCATTTGAGGATAGATCTCAGCAAAGTGGCAGGGACGTTCCAGATTTGCCTTAAATAAATAACAAGTTTCAGGCTTCTATCAGGGTGCTGCGACATATAGAAGCAGAGGGACACACTGGAGTCATGCAATGAAAACCTTCTCCTACAGCATAGAACATAGTCCCTGCCACTAGACCCTACCCAGCTTTTCCACTGCCCTTGAAAACTGGACATGACTTTGGAGCAGCCTCCCAGTGCTGCAGGGTCAGGATAACCAGCAGTCTGCCTCATTCCTGGTGGGAGCAACATGTGGCTCACCTTCAGCATGTTGCCTGGAGCAGGTCCAGGGGCGTGTTGGGGAATTACTATGGACAAACCACTTTGGAGAGTGCTCTCTTGCTGTTTTCCTTGTGAAACTCCAGGATTTGCCTTGGAGAGAGGAGACAGCTGGGAAAATGCTGACAGGGCTGAGAGGCAGAATGGGACAGAGCAGCCTGCTGTGCTGGGGAGCCAGCAGCACTGCTCACCTCCAAGGGACTCAGGGGCCAAGTCTTCTGCCTCTCTTACTACCTCTCCCAACTCCTTCTTTCCCTGGGCACCCCTTCAACACACATGTGTGCAGCATGAGCCCATCTGCTCCCAGCACTGCAGCTGCCAACTCTTAGCTCTTCTCCCTTTTGCCCATTTCCCTGCAAACACCCTTATTTTTCCTGTCCTCACCTCTCCACATTGGGTATCTCCTGTCAGCCTGCATCCAGCTCCTGCCTCTCAGGTTCTCTCTGTGCTCTGTTTGCTTCAGGTCTTCCCGGTCTCACCACTAGCCTCCTTGCTTTCCTGAGTCCTGATTTAGTGGTGAGCAGACTGGGTGCAATGCTCCTCTTCAGACACGTCCCACGCCATGGAAATGCTGAGGTGGCTGTTCTGCTACATCTAAATGGTTAACACAGACAGAGTAACTAGAAAGCCTGTAAGACCACAAAGTATCATTTCTGGGGAATTAGTACTGACATGAATTGACACCACACTCTGCAGCTGGTTTCCTCTGTACAATGCCTTGTGCCAACAATTACTGCAGGCAGGAAGAGGAAGATAAGCGCATGAATGGGTGGTTCACGGAAGATCCATGGATGGAGGGATGGATGAAGGGCAGCCCAGATGGATGGTGGGTCCAGTCAAGGTTCCGCTGTAAATTCCCAAATTCCTCATATTAACTTACTTTCCCATCTGCTGCAGTGAAACCAAACACCCCAAATTTTCCTTATTCCACAGTTTTCACATTTTCTGACAACAGTTTGATGCCATTCTGTTGGTGCCTTGCTTGCCGATCCCTTTCTACATGGCATGAAATGCTGTAGAAAGGTAGCAAGGATTAACAGCCTTCCCACAAGTGCATTGTCCCCTCAGGATACAGGATACTCTACAGTTCATTCTGCATTTTTCCCTGTTCCATCTGTGACACTGTGTAGTCTGATCAGCTACCAAAACCTTGGCACTGATCTTGCACCCTCAGTCAGGCATGAACATTTGGGAAACAGAGGTTGCTCGTTCCTATCTCCCCCAAACACTGCGTGATTTTCACACCATCA
Source organism: Loriculus beryllinus (assembly GCA_039877255.1). Lineage (NCBI taxonomy): Eukaryota > Metazoa > Chordata > Aves > Psittaciformes > Psittacidae > Loriculus > Loriculus beryllinus. The sequence continues at coordinate 5,312 of JBCJKH010046811.1, read as the reverse complement.
ATAAAGTCTGAACAGCTCTGGGCTGTGAAGATAATTCTTCTTGGCTGGTTTGCAGCATGGCCGGAGTTACCCAGGGACACAGATCACAGGCACGGGGCAGCAGCAATCCCCCACTTCACTAGATTTTAGCCCCTTGGTTCTCCACGTCTCACATCTGCTGCCCGCTGCTGGAGCCAAGCTGGTCAGAGAGCATGCAAGGATCTTGGAAGGGCGATGTTTTGCATGCCACGAGTGGTTTTGAAGCAAGCAACAAGGTGTTATTTGGATGCAGTCAGTGGAGTCATAGCCTTGTTTTCTTCATGAGATGAGAGACGACAGAGCTGGTGACGCCAATGACTTAGCGAAGAAGGGAAAAGGATAACCCTGCTCATGAGCTCTGCGCGTCTGCAGCAAATGCTGATGGAGCTGGGTGACATTTTGGACAAAACATTTCTTAAAGGAAATGAAACCCTTTGGGAACCTTTCACTTCAATAGAAACTTCCGTGTTATTTATTTATAATTCTGCAAAATAAGCAAATGAAAAAATGACAACCAGGGGTTTGTTCTGATTTTTGGAGCCCAGCACATGTAACAAAATCAAGCTTTGAAAGCTGATTTTGGGAGGGAGGGAGGACGGGTTGCATCCAGCCACTCATCTGTATGAGAAAAAAAAGGAGAAAAAGTGAAGCCATTGGCAGTTAAACACAAACTCAGAAAGGCAGAAGGAAAATGTCAATGCCATGTCACAGCTCTGGCTGGTACAAGACAGCTCTTAGACAGAGATGTGAAAGGGCTGTTTGGGATCATGTACCCTCTGTTCCATAAATTACAAGTGAGTTGAGGGGGGTAGAGCAAAGCTGGGCTGGTCGGCGGGTTTGGGAGTAGGTCCCAGCCGGTTCCTATTTCATCCAAAATGGGTCACCTGCCCCAGCTCCTGTTGCCTCTCGCTTTCAAACTTGGCTTCCTCTGGCAAAATGCTTCGGGCAGTGGTGAGTGCTTCGCCACGGTGCTTTGGTTCTGCTCAAAACCAATCGTGATCTTGCCCCCCTGCCTTTCTGAGCCCTTCCTTTCCAGGAGCCATCTTTGGGATAGGCAGAGTGGGGGCGATAGGACACCCCCTTCACCCCACACCGCTCAGGGTCCCAATGGGTGTTGAGGCCTTGCAAGTCAAACAGGGGCTGGCACGGTGCAGGCGGGCAGGCTGCCCTGCAGGCTGTAAATCATGCTGCACATTCCTCCTGTGGCATCTCTCTCAGGACACATTCCCCCCCCTAAAAAGCACAGCAAGCCTGTACCTCTCCATTGCCTCCCCACTCCTGCCCAGCCAAGCTCCAGCAGTTCCCACCCCAGGGACCAACAGTCACCCCTTCTTGTAATACTTGAGCATGAAGAAGTATTAAATTGTAATCCGCCTCCTTGGCACTCTTTCTCCTTCCCTCCTTCGTCTCCTCCATCCGCAGTCTCCTCATCCTTCTGGGCCCATAAATCTTAATTGTGTCTGTGACTTGGGTTTTCGTTTCCTCTCTCTCTGTCTTGCTCTTTCTTTTTTTACAGTGTTAATTAATCATGTTTAGGCCTGCTCCCAGCTGTTACCACAAGGAGAGTCCCTTGCCAGCCCCTTCTCCCTGCCCCCAGCCCAGATGCACGTCACTTTTGGATAAATCCAGCCAGTTGGAGGAATTCTTTGGTTGTCCAGCAGCCGAGACACTGAGTGATTCACCACACGCCCCCTGCCACTGCTGTGACATGCTGCTTGCAGCTCTGCTCCCCTGTGCTGTGCCCACCCCATCCCCACCTCCGAGACTGTAATTGCCCTGTTACAGGGGCGGAAGGGTCTCTTTGTTTGGAAAGATGCTGAGGGGCCTTTTGCAAAGAGAACCTGACAGCCCAGCCTTACATGGATGGGAGCAAGCTGTGATGGAGGGGCTTCTATCTCCTCCTCTGCCTGGGAGGGATGCAGAGGGGAGAACTGGCCTCCCTGCTTGCGAAGTCATATGGGGGGCAACCTTGGCAGAACTTCTGGGAGGTCCAAATGTGAGGTCAGGCCTTGCCATCAGCCCCTCCCGTTCTCCCATCCACTCTCTGTGCCTGTCACTGCTCCCTGGGAGCAACAGCAGTGTTTGCATCAGCTGACAGGGCTGGCACATCTCTGTGCCATGTGGTACCCCGTCACCAGAGGTGACCTTGTGTCTGGCACTGCTGGGGTGCATAGGAGCATGTGGGGAGGCAGCCAGAGGGTGCTCACTCTCCCCAGAGCCTGCTGCCAGTGGGTATTCAATATCACAAAAAATGGAAAGATCCTTCTCTGTGCTACTAAGAGCAGTTTGGGAATCCTTGTGTTGCGAAGACAGATGACTGGAATAGCGAAGGTGGGAAAGGTCAGGCCTGCCATTGCATGGTGGATGTGCGTATCTCCCCTAACAGGGGCTGGAAGGAAAGGTGGTGTGCAGGGAGAGCCCAGCGGTATTGTGAGAGTAAAGGGTGCCTGAGCCTTAGCAGTGATGGTAGAGCTGGCACTGAGGAGCTCTGGGAAAGATGCAGAAGTCTTGAAGAGCAAAATGAATACAGTTGAACATCAAAGGCCTGGACTCTGCATCCCAACTGACGTGTGAGTGTGGCTAAGGCATGGATTTATCAAGCCATGCCCAGCTGATACAGGCTCTCAGCACTCCCACAAATGCTCACCTCTGTGCCCAGGGTTCTCTTGCTCCCCAGCAGTGCACCAGCCTGTCACACTAGGGATCCCATGGACCAGCAATGTGAAAAGCCCATGAGCTTGCCCAGCTCTTGCCCCTTACACCATGTGTGCTCCCCAGCACACATGCTAGGTCATTGCTGGGGCTCTTATTGGGTCCCAGGCTGCATCCCTGGATGAGTACATCCCATTTCTTAATGCCTCTGGTTCTCTGGAAGCTTTCTTGAAGCTCCCCTATTTTGCCTCCCTTCCCTGCTGCCTGTCCCTCTAAATTATACCCTTTCATCCCCTCAGGACTGGCTCCTAGTGCTAATACCCCTCAGATATTTGCAAGCTATCATCGTGTCCTCGGTGAGTCATCATTAGACTAAGCTCTTGATGTTAACTCCTTTAATCTTTCCTTGTAAATCTTTCCCTTTGCACCTCTGCTTGTTTTCATAGCTTTTCCTGAATGTCTTCCAATCATGCCAGTGGCTTTCAGGTCATAGGCCTGGAAATGACCCTTGTAACTCTACTTGGACCATAGGCAGAGTTGCTCAGGGTGTTCCCAGGCCGATCCTTCCCTCTGCATATCTATGTTTAGTCCCAAATCATATTGGCATCTTTCCCATGGCAATCTCCTTTCCACTGGCTACTCATGGCTGTGCCCAAGCATGATGGTCCCCCACTCCAACACCATCTGCAGTGGAAAAAAAACCAACCCAAAACCCTTATAAAATTTCATTCTGTTTATTCCCTTTGGGAAAAAAGCAGCCTGTTTTCCTTTAAGCTCACGAGGGAAGAGGAGATGACTCACATGAAAAGTGAAG